>VUQS01060904.1:0-11221 GCA_015108495.1 Heterochromis multidens
GTGAAGTAGAAATTTAGTGAGGTAATTTTGTTGTGTTACAATAAGTGAGGATGAGCATGAGTTGTAATTAGATTAAAAACACTACTGTGTCATGACATAAAAAGAATCAATATTCGAAAATTACTTCCTACATAATAAATGTCTTTTATAAGCAAATGACTCTTCAGCTAACAGCTTTGTAATCACTGCATATAAATGCCACTTCTGTGGACTCACAATGGCTGGCAGTCTATGGGGAGCTGGACAAGCAAGATCTATTCTCCCTATTAAACCATGCAGTGTTAATACACCCTCATTAGAGCAAGCTTTTTGCACAGGAGGTGATGTAATAGTCTTTGCTCCCACTCTCAGCAGCCCTTGGCATTTCAGCACAGTGGGCAGAGATTGTAGTCAACTGCTTTTTAATCTTCTACCAATTTTCATCAGTACTACAGGGTCTGGTTTTCCAGAGTTCACAATAGCCTGCTACCTGCCAGCTAAGTGACCCGTGTTTTGACAGGCAAGCAAAAGCAACATGAACTAGACATGTGACCACATATCTGAGGCATTTTTGTCCTTTAACGTCATCTTACACATTAACTCATCAGTTTAGCTCTTAGTTTCAATTTCTGTTTCACTTTCAACAAGTTCCTGAGGGGTCTGCCTTCTGAGACAACACAATAAAGACAGTTATCTAGAAGATGGATTTGTTATGGCAGTGGCTGTACATTTTTTCAGGAGTGTGTCACTATTTGAAACAAACAGGGAGCCCTGTTGTCACTGTAGTTATTATGCGCTTTCATATTTCAAGAAAAATGAAATAATACATTTCCAAAACAAAGCTTGCACTTGAAAATTTCCCCAGGGAGTCATGCTTCTTGTCCTGCTCAGCTGGCAAACATAAAGCAAACATTACTACAGCACCGAAAGGGGAGAATTTTGATAACATTTTATTACACCGACATGTTGAATAGCCTCAGCATTTGCCCATTCCATATCAGATTTAACAATTCAGTTTAAATCATGTGAACATATGCTCCCTCAGATCACAGATATCCTTTTTCCTCCGCTTAGATTTATCCCCAACAGACCTAACTGTAAGAATAATCACAGACATGAGTCCAGAAACTGTGGTAACACATTTGTTTGCCATCATACATTATCAAGATGGGTAAATGTTTTAAAAAAGTTAGGACATCTATCTGCTTGTGAAAAAAAAAAAAACGTAAAGGTGTGCAGCACATGAAGAAAAGCAGAGATTAAAAATGCGCTTCATAATTTCTGAGGTGTTGTGGAATCCTGTGGTATGTTGTTTTCTAATGAGACTCATCCCATGTTCATCAGCATTCCCAAAGACAGAGAGCACATTCAGGGTGCATTATACAGAGTCAATCAATTTAGCATTTTCTTGTGTGCACACCTACTTAATTCCAACTCTCTACCCTGTTGTCATGACAACATTATTATACATTGTCATCGCCTTCAAAAGGAGATGAGAGGTTCATCGTTAAGCATTCACAGCGTCTGAAATGCACGAGCTATGTAGCTTAACAGCATGTGAGAACATTGTTGATCACAGTGTGTTTAATAGGTTGTCTTCTTCAGCTTTTATCAAGAACACATTCTCTTTTATTTCTATAAGAAGCAATGTTAAAGTGCATGTGTATATGTATAAATACAAACAGCATACTTTTGATTTTTATACAAACATCTAAAAAATTACAAGCAAAACCTGACACATCCAGAGGACAAGCTTCTGTTCCAGTGGACTGGCTTACCATCAGTCTTCTAACAGATGGATTTTTATTACAGTTTCATGTGCTGAGGGGCCAAGCTCACCCAATAAACTGGCATGTGCTCCAAAGCACCCCTCTAGCGAATTCATGCATCTTATGAACAACAAGGGTTCTGGTGTAGTGTGCCAGGGCTGTAAAAAATCAGCTTAACAGCAGCACTGGGAAGGCATCGGTATGGCTCCAACGTTATTGTGATGATAAAAGCAGAACAGGCAGGGGTTGTTCTGTCCCAGAATGAAAGATGATGGTTTTGTACTTTCTCTTAGAAGTGTCTAAAATGCAAATGCCACCCATTTTACCATATAATCACCAGAAAAGAATGTGTCACAAAGGTGTGTCCTGTTTTGTTGGTCTGGAATTTTTTTATTATTCATTGTACATACAGCCAGAGACAGTGATATCACACATAGATAGATAGATAGATAGATAGATAGATAGATAGATAGATAGATAGATAGATAGATAGATCATTGCATACAAAGAGTGCCCTTTTATCACATGTAGTCATGACTAACATGGTTGACTGACAAATCATGAGACATGTCATCAACACTCCCAAACCTTGCTAAATTACTAATATTTACTGTGGCGAATGCTTTAGAAAAAGCTTGACAGCTGTGATGTGTTTAGTTAGATCTGCAAAAATATGATGGGACAATCTTTTTTTTTTTTGGCAAGATGCTCACTGAATGATCAGTCCTTACTTTACCTAGTACCACATAGTCAGACATATAAAGATTAGTGGTTATATCAGGTAGACAGCACCACATTGTAATATGTTTAAGGTTGTTGTTGATGTTCTTGTCTCCATGTGGGTGTGTGCGTATATGTTGTTCTTCTTGAATCCAATCTTACTGCTCTGTCACTGCTTCGTGTTTATGCTACATCTGGTGACTGTCCCCTTACAGGAGCCTGTCAGTTGGCATTGCTGCTTCTTTTCAGTTGGATTTGGCTTTGCTCTTTGGGATGAAAGCAGCAGACTACTGATTGCTGATTTAACTGATTTATGGAAAGGTTTAGGCTTTGTTCATATATATCAGGAAACCATACACACGCAGGATTACACCTTGGGGAAATATGAATTATTTATTGTAATATGTGAAATTTGTTACCTGCTCAGCTCATTTCATTCATGCACTGATTGTTGAAATAAAGAGTAAATAAAGGACAAAACAGGAAAAAGAGAGAAGCAATGGTTGCTTTTGGAAGTAGTCACAGTGTCCCAGTATAATGAAAATAAATGGTACAATTCTGCAAAGTGGAAGCACTGGAAGTATACAGAAGGAGACCAGAATCAAAACAGTAAAAATTAGTTTTAATATATACGCTAAATGGGATTTGTTAAGATTTCAGTGGGATTTTCATAGCTTCAAACTAGAGTGAAAAAACTCATAGTTACTTATTGTATCCCATCCATCCATCCATCCATTATCTGCTGCTTATCCAGGGCCTGGTCATGGGCCCAAGCAAAGAAGCCCAGACCTCCCTATCCCCAGCCACCTCATCCAGTTCATCCGGGGTAACACCAAGGCGTTCCCAAGCCTGGTAAGAGACATAATGTCTCCATCATGTCCTGGGTCTACCAGGGGCCTCCTCCCACTTTGGTGTGGAGAACTAGCGGCTCTATTCTGAGTCCCTTCCAAATGACTGAACTCCTCACCCTATCACTAAGGGAGACCCCAGCCACCCTTCGGAGAAACTCATTTCTGCTGTTTGTATCCACGATCTTATTCTCTCAGTCACTACCCAGAGCTCATGATAATAGCTGAGGGTTGGGATGTAGATCGACCAGTAAAGCGACAGATTCACTTTTACGCTCAGCTCTCTCTTTACCACAACAGATTGGTGCAGCATCTGCATCTCTGCAGACATAGCATCAATTTCCCATTCCCCTCTACCCTCACTCATGAACAAGAGCCCAAGTTACTTAAACTTCTCCACTTTGGGCTAATGAGTGCTAATTCTCATTCCCACTGCTTCACACTCAGCTGTGAAGCACTCTAGTGTGAGCTGGAGGCCACCACCTAATGCAGCCAACAGAACCACATCACCCGCAACAAGCAGAGACGAGGTCCTGAGACTACCAAAGTGGAAGCCTTCCACGTCTTGGTTTTGCCTAGAAATTCTGTCACCTGATACAAATCACCACCAGGTGGTGATCATTTGACAGCTCGGCTCCTGTCTTCACCTGAGCATCCAAGATGTCCAAGATCTCATGAAACGATTATAAAATCAATCATCGACCTGTCACTTTGGACATTCTGGTGCCACGTGCACCTATGAACACTGTTATGCTTGAACACAGTGGTTATTATGGACAAACTGTGATTGGCACAGAATTCCAAAAACAAAACAATACTCGGGTTCAGATCAGGCAGATCAGGCTCCTATTCAGACCACCAGGTCCTCCACCCTTGACGCACACGACCCATGTTGCCTCTTCAGACTGCATCCAACTGGGCTCCAGAGTGGGGCCCCGGCAAACCTGTCCAAGGCAGGCCCTCTCCCACGGTAAGGTGGCGATTCATGGAGGGATTTTATTTTATTTTTATTATTTATTTGCCACTGGAGAATTTTCTCTTTGTTAATCACTTTCTTTCTGTCTTTGGTTGCTGTTCTTTCTTTGTTTGTTGTGTTTTTTCACCCCTGTGATTGTGGCTCAGGAGGTTGAGCATGTTGTCTACTAATCAGGAGGTTGGTGGTTTTATTCCCCTGGCTCCTCCAGGCTGCATGTTGAAGATATGAGTAGGTGTGATAGTTAGAAAGCCATGGAGAACAAAGCATTGTGTGAAAGGGTGAATGCTGGCTTGCCGTAAAGAGTGCTCAGTACCATTTTACTCACCTGTTTTACTTTTCTTTTCTTTCCCTGCAGAGGTTGTTCCCTTCTTCTGTTGGATCATTTTTGGTCTTTTGTATAGATTTACCTGCACTGACTCTATAGTCATCTTGTGTTTGGCTTTCTTCCTTACAAGTCTTTGTTCTTTCTTGCTAAATTTAATTAAAGTTCTCCCTTTTTGCCCTAGTCCTGCATATGGGTCTTTAATCTAAACTCTAACATTTCTTAAGTGAACTTTCGTAAGGCTCTGTCTGTCTAGATGTCAACTAAACTGTGCCCAGGGGAACTTATTAGCCATATAACTAAAACATTTCTAACCCTGCTTTTATCATCTTTCATCATACTAATGGATACTGACCAAAATCTTGGTCATTTCTCTGACATTCAACTATTTGCTATATAAAAAGTAATGAGTATCGTGAATAATTAAAGTTATGCATTAGTAAACTAAAATCCATATACCGTAGGTCTTTTTACTGAGCTTTCTCAATTGTGTAATATGGTTTATCAGCTCAAAACTGCTTATTTACCATAATAACACGTTAATGTCAATTTTTTTATTTAATTCATTTAGTTGGGAATAGAACAATAAAACAATCTCGCAAAAAAAAAGTACATATACACACTTACATTTACTTATGAGTACCTTAATTTTCCTTTGACTATTTTATGTCCACTGGTATATAATACTTATGCCATTTCTCTTGTATTTTAGTAAGATTGCACTAACATTACTATAGTTAACTGTCTGAAATATAAAAAATAAGTGTGAAGAAAAGATTTTAGTCAACTGAAAGTAAAATAAAAACATTTTACAAAAATGAAAATTTACTAAAGCAATATTCTGTATTTATGAAACTAAACTAAACTAAAATAAAAATATATATACGGGGAATGTCTTTAGTTTTAGGATTTTCTTTTTTGTCAGATTTGTAAATACAGCCACTTTGAGGAGGTCTCTAAATATTTTATTATTGAGTCTGGAATGTCTATGCGACCATGTGTAAAGTATTTTTATTGTTATATTGTGTTATTGTAATGGTCTGAACTTAATTATTACAGTTCAACAAATACTATCTATTATCTTATTATCATAATAGCAAAATCTGCCATGTCATGTCATGTCATGTAGACTGTGCATATATCTATAGGCTACTAAGAAGCATTAAATTCTTTACATACTCCATTACAAGATTATGTAGCTCAGCAATAAAACTCTCAGGATTCTTGCTGAAGCAAGATCCTTTTTGCTTGACAGATTTGCTCCTGCTTTTCCTGTCCTCGTGTACTTAATTTATGCCCTTTTTTATGCATGAATCGTACAACCTGTGAGTTATGGACACCTCCATGCAGTGTTTGCATTGGAAATGTGCTATAGGCGACCATAAAAATGTCAGCACTGTGACAACACCATTAGTACAGATGAAGAGCATTGAAAGGTAAAACAGAGCTGATAATTTCAGAAGGTCTGCTGCTCTGTCGACATTCTGATTAGCTTTAGCTCCCAGGTATTTAATGGTCTGCCAGTGCTGCTAATCCATTGCACAGCCTCCTCCTCTTCTTCCTCCTCCATTAACCTAAAAGACCTGTTTGGACTAAACATAGACACACTCACCTGTCACTTAATTAGTTACACCTTGCTAGTACCAGGTTGGGCCCTTTTACTTTAAGAACTGCCTTAAATTTTTGTGGCATAGATTCAACAAGGTGCTGGTCCATATTGAAATGATAGCATCATGCAGTTGCTGCAGATTTGTGGGATGCACATCCATGATGCAAATCTTCCTTTCTCACATACAAGGTCTTGAACAATCAGGTCCCATCTTATGTTAAAGACCTCTCCAATAGAGCACTTCATTCTCAGACTGCTGGCTTACTTGTGGTTTCCAGAGTATTTAAAAGTAGAATGGGAGGCAAAGCCTTCAGCTTTCAGGCCCCTCTTCTATGGGACCTGCTCCCAGTTTGGATTCAGGAGACAGACAGCCTCTCTACTTTTAAGATTAAGCTTAAAACTTTCCTTTTTGATAAAGCTTATAGTCAGGTGACCCCGAGCCATCCCTTTTTATGCAGCAACAGGCCTAAGCTGCTGGGGGGCTTCCCATGATGTACTGAGTGTTTCTTGTTCACTCACCTCTTTTCACTCTCTGTGCTTTTATACCACTATGCATTTAATCATTAATTATTATTCATCTCTGGCTCTCCTCCACAGTGTGTCTTTTGTCCCGTTTCCCTCCCCTCAGCCCCAACCGGTCATGACAGATGGCTGCCCCTCCCTGAGCCTGGTTCTGCAGGAGGTTTCTTCCTGTTAAAATTGATGTTTTCCTTCCCACTGTCACCAAGTGCTTGCTCATAGGGGATCGTCTGATATTTGGGGTTTTCTCTGTATTATTGTAGGGTCTTTACCTTACAATATAAAGTGCCTTGAGGCAACTGTTGTTGTGATTTGGTGCTATATAAATAAAACTGAAATTGAAATTGAATTTGAGCTTTTGCATCTTGAATTAGATAGCAGTCAATGGTTTGACATGAAAAATAGTAAATTATAACATTAATCATACTCTTACTGTACATAGTTAACAGGAATCCTTTAAATGATGTTTGTTTGTTTGTTTGTTTGTTTTTTTTAAACTTCCTATAGTGACTCTATTGTTTTGTGAGCACTAGCAACTGTAACACAATACACAGTATATAAGGCAAAGTTCAGCTCTGCCATGGGCATATGAACAATGGGACATATATGGGGTAACTCTCTAGAGATGTCAGGCAAGGCTGAGCATTACCAGCCTTCAGCCACTGTGACTTTTTAAAAAGTTTGAAAGTGTCTCCTTGCATAATAGGACTTCTGCCTGCACATTTTTACTGCTTTCAAATAAAAGTAAACAAAAGTAGCAATTGTGGACCTCTCTGTGAACAGTCTGAGAATTTAGAGTGGTTAACTTTCTGCTTTCTGCATCTGTCTCACCTGATGAGTGAATCATTTTGATACAAGAACAACTACATATAATTAATGGATGAATTAATTAATTTTCTAGAAATTTCATTGGCCCAGTGTCATTTTTAATATTTTGTAGTTGAGCTGATTGATTTTGCTAATTCTAGTGACCAAAGTTTAACAGAACTTGTTAAATTTGGCTTACAGCCAGAAATAGTCATAGTCCTGTAGAAGTACTGTGCAGTTGTTGCCTCTTTGCCATTAAATAAACAACTAGCAAAAGGGTAATGGCAATGACAAAAATGGGATTCCTGTCAAACAGCAAAATCTGCAAAAGTAAGCAACACTAAGTATAGTATTTGTATAATAAAGGACATATGTATAGAGGCAGGACTGTATTTAAATCAAAAGCATGATTTTTCCACAAAAATAACCAAGCAACTCTGGAGCCTAAACCTAATCAAAGTGTGAGTGAACACTGAATTAACACAGCAGCTGCAGCAAATGAAGACAAGAAAACACCATTCCCACATGGGAAACAAATACAAGTCTCCAACTGGCTAATGTTGTTTTGATGATTTATTCTATCACCACCCATCCAATCTCCACATGATTGCGTTACCTATTTTTCTGTCTAATAGGAAGATATTTGACAGTCATGTGATGTCATTGCAAGCTAATAAACCAAAAAAATGTAGGCATCTTGCAATTTTAATTTAATTTTTACTTTATTGTTAAAGTACACATTTTTGCCATGTTGATCAATGCACCAGTGAAACTATAGCACATTTTTAGTGTTCAGTGTTTAGTGTTTAGTTGAAAATGGACTTGCAAAGTTGTGTTTTATGTGGAGAAAATGGTGGGAAAGCAACTACTTTGGATAACTGCAAAATTTGCACAGTTTTACATTTTCCTTTCCACATTGTGGAGATTATTCTTGTTGCTATTAAGCTCACTGAAAGAGATCCTGAAAAGCCTGTTGCTGACCATGCAGTATCCTCTCCAGATAACAACCACAGGAAGCACAAGCCTATTTTATAGTGGTTACCTGTTTTTCCTTGAGAGATATTGCACAATAAATACACATTAATTTTTTTACTTTCAGTTTTAGTGTGAAATGGCTGGTTGACACATAGTAAATGAGTCCAGAATCACATTAAGCAGAGGTAGTTCCACTAAAAGTACTCTGTTTATCAATCCCAGCAGGTGGAACACTTGTTTAAAGTGACCTCTTGCCTAAAGACATACAGTCACATCTGTGGTATAAGTTTCAAAGTATTCATAAAATACCAGACTTTCTCAAGTATAAGTAGACTGAGTCAGAGTGTGATTAAAATGGAGAGTGTGCCTCCCCGTGACACAGAATACAATTCTGAGATGTTTCAAAAACCCTAATCACTTGGTTGCAATGGGAAGCACATTCCTGCACAGTTGTGGCCATGAACAACACGGATTAGAGGCTGAGGATCAGAGTGTGACGCCTCAATTGGAATACAGTCTGTCTGTCTGCATACCAAACAGCTAATTCTGTGGCCTGTGCTCCAGTGAATTCTCTCACATAAAGACTTCAGTCACAGACTGACCCATAGACATTGTAATGGCTGCTAATGTCAGAGTGCGGCTCTTAACGAGAGAAACCAGCTGGGAATTATTTCACGGGCTAAACCATAATCAGTACACCACAGTCTCAGCAATGAGAGAGAGAAAATGTCATAAGAAGCACTGTTATATTGTGCAATAAGTTTCATCAAAATATTCACTTTACTATCTTCTTTAAAATTAAGTTCTCTGATGTAGCTACCCAGACTTTAATCAGCTTCATGGATTTTTTTCTTGTCATAGTCCGTCCTCTTCTGCTTCAGTGTTTCATCAATAATGTTAATGTGGAACATTAACATTGTGAACATTAATCAGTGTTGTGGCAACATATAGTAATAAGGGAATAATAATGAAGACTCTGTGCAAAGTTAAGGCCAATCAAAATGTACAGTGGGGGAAATAATTATTTGATCCCCTGCTGAATTTGTTAGTTTGCTCACTTATAAAGAAATGAAAAGTCTCAAATTTATGGTAGTTTCATTTTAATGGAGAGAGACAGAATATCAACCAAAAATCCAGAAAAAACACATTACATAAAAGTTGTGAATTGATTTTCATGTCATTGAGTGAAATAAGTATTTGATCCCTAAGCAAAACATGACTTAGTATTTGTTGGCAAGCACAACAGTAAGACAGTTCTCATAGTTGGTCACTAGGTTTGCACTCATCTCAGGAGGGATTTTGGCCCACTCCTCTTAACAGAAACTTTCTAAATCATTTAGCTTTTTTGGCTGCCGCTTGGCAACTCAAAGCTTCAGCTCCCTCCATAGATTTTCTATAGGACTGAGGTCTGGAGACTGGCTAGGCCACTCCATGACATTAATGTGCTTCTTCTTTAGCCAATCCTTTGTTGCCTTGGCAGTATTTTTTGGGTCATTGTCATTGTCCATGACCCATTTTAAGTTTTCTAGATGAGGGAAGGAGGTTCTCATCCTAGATTTTAATAGTCCATGGCCCTGTCCATTGGCCCCCCAATGCGGTAAAGTCGTTCTGTACCCTTAGCAGAAAAACAGCCCCAAAGCTTAGTGTTTCCACCTCCGTGCTTGACTGTGGGGATGGTGTTCTTTGGGTCATACTCAGCATTTCTCTTCTTCCAAACACAGCGGGTCGAGCTGATGCCAAAGAGCTCGATTTTGGTTTCATCTGACCACAGCATTTTCTCCCAAGCCTTCTCTGAATCAGTTAGATGTTCACTGGCAAAATTAAGATGGGCCTTTACATGTGCCTTCTTGAGCAAGGGGACCTTTCCTGGCGCTGCAAGATTTCAGTCCATTACAGCATAGTGTGTTACCAATATCTCTTGATGCATGCTCAATAATCCAGGTAAAAGAATCCCAAAAAGCTGAATCTGTTCATCTGGACGTAGCGTTTTTTTAGTGGGAGAAACGTTTCGTCACCTCTGGTGACTTCTTCAGTCTCAGCTGACTGCAGCTGACATTTGCATAATGACCAAAACCAGCACCATTGACTAACAATGGGCCATGAGGTCAGTTTCATGATCATTAGTATGCAAATTGTCATGACCATTGATCAATGGCCATGAGTACCATTCACAGAGATTGGGGAATGGCTGCAATCACAGCATTGTAAGATGGTGACAGATGTACCCTTAAGCCCCCTCCTCGGTTCAGAGATGGTCTTTCCCTTTTCACGTAAATGGCCTCCTTGACTCCCCGTTCAAACCAGTGTTCCTCCCTGTCCAGGATGTGTACGTCCTCATCACTGAAAGAGTGGCCACTGGCCTGTAGGTGTGAATAGACTGCGGAGTCCTGGCCTGACGAGGTAGCTCTTCTGTGTTGTGCCATCCTCTTAGCCAAAGGTTGTTTGGTTTCCCCAATGTATAAGTCACGGCAATCCTCCTGGCACTTAACAGCGTACACTATATTACTCTGTTTGTGCCGGGGGACCCGATCCTTAGGGTGGACCAATTTTTGGCGTAGCGTGTTTTTGGGTTTGAAAGCCACAGAGGCATGGTGTTTTGAGAAAATGCGTCTCAGCTGTTCCGATACTCCTGACACATAAGGGATCACCAAAGGTACTGTTTATAAGGTTGGGGAAACCTGCAGTCAGCTGAGACTG
>VUQS01060912.1:0-11313 GCA_015108495.1 Heterochromis multidens
CGACCCAACCGCCCGAATTACACACGACAGTTCAGCTGACGTTCCACACCAGCAAAGCCGCGGGGCAAAACAGCAAGGCAAAGCAGCAGCTTGGCGATCTGTAATTAAAAACAAAAAAAAATAAACATACTGGAAAGGCTACCTTGGAAGGATTACCCCTCATACCTTACCCTACTCTTATTTTGCCATTACCTGTCTCCAGGTCAGGGTCCCACCTGAACAAGAATCAAAAGGAGGGGAAAAGTCCACCACAGGCTTCCCACCAGAATAAAAACAGCGCCTTTTCCTAAAAAGCAACCAACACTTAGTCTTGCATTACACAGCTTCAAGCAAAACATTTTCTGACCGCCCACGTCTTCAACAGGGCTCGAAAAGCCACATGAATCTGATCTGTCTGGTCGAAAAATCAATAAAGAAAGCCACTTCTCGCACTGGAAGTCCCACGCACACGGTTCCAAGTTTGAACAGCCACAGAGAGACCATGATTATCTGCACCTGTGCTTATAAAGGGGAAACACCCTAGCCCTACCTACACAGGGCGGTACTTAAACCCAGGTCACACCTCTCACATTAGCTAGGGTTATTTAAATTTAGTTCCTTGCATCCTGTGTTATTTAACCTCCCGTGTCCTTGTGCAACATGTTTTACTGTCTGTTATTTGGAAATTTGAGCTCTTAGTCATCTTCAGGTATTTTCAGTTTGATTTCATTGATTCTGTGTTCTTAGGTTGTTTTTGTTTATTCACTTGAGGTTCTGAATTTTTAAACTCTTGCCTTTTAAGCCTTTTAGTTCTTGTTGTATTTGAATTTTAGTTACTGTTTATGGAGTTTATTTGTGCTTAGTTTCCTCAGTTTCTTTTATTCAGTACAGTTTTCTGTGTTTAGTAGTTATCCTCTGAGTTATTTACGGTTTTATTTTGGTAGTTGTCTCTGTGCTTTGTGTTTAGTTTTACTTCCTCTCCCATCTGTCTTGTCTACTTCTGTACTAGTTTGCCCCAGCTGCCTCCACTTCCCTAAACACCCCATGTGTATAAATAGTCCTGCCTTCTTCTCAGTCCTTGTTGCAGTATCTGTTAAGCACCCCATGTGTTTTTCCTATCTTATCTCCTGAGGCCTGTACTATGAAGCCAGATTATTGGCTTAGCAAGCTATGTCAAACAGTATTCTGTGTCATGAAAGTGGCTCTCTTTTTACCTGGTCAAATCACCATGGTAACTTATGCTGAACACACATCCTGATCAGGAGCAGGTTATGTTCCGAGCTTCGGTTTAAAAATCAGCTGGAAGCACCACATTTTAATGCTTTATAGATTCACTACTGGGCAAATCAATTTTACATGTGCAAGTTGTTAAGGCATACCTCACTAAAACCACTGAATGAAGTGCAAACTGGGCATTATATTGTCACAGGAACGTGATTGTATTAATCTGGTGATACAGAAAATGCACAAATGTTTTCATTATTTATTCTAATCTGCTGCTAAGTCTCTTTTATACTATTGGAATTGTGTAGAATACCTGTTCAACACAATTAATTTGACTTTGATCTGCCAAAAAACTAAAGCGTTAGGCTATGGGACACTAACCTTTAATAGTTCAGTGGGTCCAGTTTAAAGTTTCAGAGCTCTAATAATAAACAGCAGCATCGAAAGCACATAGCTGTGTTGAATTTCATTTTTAGTATACACCTGTTGGCTAATTTTGAGTTTGTGTTTCTAGTTTTTGGATTTAGTTTGGACACTGTTTCTGAGAACTGTGACTCAGTCAAAATAAAGGCTTGCCTTCTGTAATCAGTCTGCCTCCATTTGGGTCCTTTAACATGCAAACCATGACAGTTTTAAACAAGTCATGGAAATAAATGTATGCAATGTATACTTGTCTACCAGCTTATATTTATGACTGAATAACAACAGCCTAACCACAAATAAACTTTGCATGAAATTTGAGGTGGTAATCATAGATCTGAAATGCATATTTCTGCTGAGCAAAGGCCAGAATAACTTTGAGGTGAAAACTTATTAGATGGATGAGTAATTATTTGACATGAGTTGCTTTGCACGGGCATAGAACAGAACTCTAGGCTCTGTACATAAGCCGTTTCTGTGGGCCCCCTTTCTTTCCATGTCACTCAATTTTTTTTTGAAAACAAATAATTGAGCTGACAACAGTATCTGTAGTGGTCTCTGCCTGTTACTAAAGTACAAACTTTGTTTTGCTATAATTTATGTGTGTTAAGCCAAACATTTTAAATTCCCTTCATATCAGAAGCTGTTCCAAATGTTTCTCAAAGCAAATATAAATTTTTATCATCAGCAAATAAAGTGAATTTTAACAATTTAGATACCTCACATGTATCATAGCACTGAACGCTGATAACCCAGATTTAAAATAAAACTAAACTTAAAAAGGCAAAATAACAAAAGTGCCCAAAGAAAGACCTCAAAAAAGCACAGCTGGATTCTCACCTGACTGGGAAATGGTACACTCAACAGGTAACAGTACTCACCGCACCTGCCACAAGGAACAAGCTCAAAGTATAACAAAAAAACCAAATGCAGTTTCCAGGGCCCCCTTTTCTCAAAATTCAGGACAAGTCCCCTATTGTTACATTCCCCTAAAAGTCCAGGGAATGTGAGGAACCGAAAACGTTTGTGTTGAAAAATGAGACAAGGAGGTAAATTTGGCAATAAAATAAAGTTGTTGTTTTTTTGTTTTTTGTTTTTATTCAATGATTAAACTAAAAGACAGAACAGCTCCTATCACCACCAGAAGAAAGGACACAAAACCTAGAAATCAGTCACTGAAGTAAAGAGTCAAAAGACCTAAACACCCTTTACTCCACTGAACAGGAATCAGCAGTCACAAACACAGCTCACACACTGCAAAGCCTCTCTTACACTGGCCTAATTGCTGAGTAGAATCAGCTGTACAGAAGCCCGGTACCCAAGGCTGGAGACAGAGTAAGACACACCCAGTGAGGTAAAAAAAAAAAAAAAAAAAAAAAAGAGAAATCACAGCAGACCCTGCTGGGCCCATAACAGGCTCCTTTACAAACGATCTTTGTCAGGGTTTGCAAAATTACAATCCAAACACAAGACAGACTTCAGACCAACAAGAAGCCATTTTATTAGGCTGATATAGAGTTCAAACAGTCCAAAATGCAAGCAGATATCCAAATGATCACAGGCATAAGCAAAGACAAGCACACAGGGAGCTGAACAGTCACTGTGATAATGACTGGACTATTTATACACACAGCAGTAATCAGGGAAGTGGAAACAGCTGAGGGAATGTGACACAGATGTAGACAATTAAGACAATACTTTCATATTTTTACATTTCGACATTAAAAAGCTGATTTGGGACATCATCACACCCCATTAGCTTTTTATTGATGGTTCAAAAACCTTCACTTTAATTTGAATTTGGTTGCATATTGGATGTAGAGCTGGCTGTGTTTTTGTTTTGCCAGAGGATAAAACCAGCTAAAAATAGAATAAAAGTGAATGAACAATTTAGGGGTTTACAGACATCAGTAATCACAAGGACAGTCAAGCATAAATAGTCCTGGTTGAAAAAGTTAATTCAAAAAATAGGCTTTAATATAAATCATGCTGCTGTGAATTATTGACACATAATACCAGCTCTGTCTTTTAGTTTAATCATATGACCCAGCCACAGGTATTTACTTGTTTCTTATTTGTTTAAGTAAAATAAAGGCAAAGGTTTGCTGGCTGCATGTGGACAAGAGGGTTGCTTCTTATAAACTGACCTAATGTTCAGTGACTGTCCTGGCACAGTTACAGTTACAGTAATACTGGCTTAAAAAAAGATGAACATTTTAATTAAAGCAATGCATCATAAAGATATTTGTCAAACAGCTACGTCACTATATCTGTTAATATGTTCTGTCTGTATTCATACAGTCACAGTTAACTTTCTTTTGTAAATGTGTTATAGCTATAAAAGCATACAGAGCTGCACAGTATTCAGGTGAATTTTTTTGTCCATAGATTCCTAAAAGATGAAGTAAGAAGACATCCATGGACCAGAGCACTGACTTTTAGCCAGGAAAGGATTTATACATGTTACAGTTGTTGTTGTTTTTTTTTTATTTCTTTTACAGCGGAACATCACAAAAATCATCTACAGCATTGTTACAACATTTTAAACAGATGAACATTTTGGTATAAACTGTAAATGTTAAATGTAAATTTGGTGTCCTGTTTCATTGTGGCTGAAAACTAGAGAGGACAGACCGCTGGCTGTCAGGATCCCTTATTATGATGTCCAAATGACAAAAAAAATTGAAAAAAAAAAAGTAAAGTATCTCAATATTTGGTTAATTTTACTTCCTACAACAGGATTACATTGTGAATTTTTGTCATAAATTTGATGAAATTTGATTCAAGACGTTTTGTTGGTTGAAACTGTAGTGGAGGACACCAGCCGCGCATGCGCACCTGCTCCTCTCCTCCTGCCTCTTATGACTGACCGCCAGTGACCTCAGTCTCCGCAGTAGCACACAACTTAGACTGGACCGCTCAATAAACGGCACATAGGGAGCGATGGCCGGGATATTCGGGAAGATATTCGTGGGTATTTATGTGGAGATAAAACGGAGCGACGGTACGTAGCTTGCTCCGCTCACACATGCACACTCACACACACCGCTCTCCATCCGGCCGGTCCGGATGAGAGCCGCTAACGTTACCGCTCATCGCAGCCGGATGTTTTTGCTAGCTAACAGGCTGCTACACCGTCATCTCCGCAGCGTTTTCACCGGAATGTCGCATTAAAAAGCCCAGCGAGTGAAGTGTCAGAGCCTTAAAAACGACACAAATATTCTTTGTTGACACGGTGCTGCTGTCGTCTGTCAGTGATGCAGGCACACGCCAGTGGGTCGACCTGGCTGCAGGGCTGCGGGCGGGTCCGTCCACCTGCTGTCCAGTTGAGAATACTGACTCCTACCCTGCCGTCCTCCCGCTCCTTCCGCCCGTTCTCTGCTTCATGGCCGAAACCCCTCCGGTAAAGGACGGGATGCAGGCACAAGCCTGCACTGCATCCTGCAGCAGTGGCCTGTGAATCAGGGATGATGGATGGATGGCAGAGTGGGGCCTTTCCCCTCTAACTGTATTTCATCTCACTAAAAAAGCACGACTTTCAAACTGCTCTGTGTATTTTAGTAACTGACTGATGGCCAAGAACCCAATTAACAGCCAGTAAACGCAGCTCTTGAAGTGGTGTGATTGGCAGTCTTACCATCATCTTTCATCAGCCACACCCATTTAGCATCTAAGAATCCTTATTTTAGGGTTTAACTTCTCCCTGTAGACACTGCATGACATCAGTTTATTTGTTGTATGATAATGCACATGATATTATTAGTCCGAGTTATTGGATATTATCTTTATGGCTCTTTGTTTGGTGCCAGTATGGACACTAGCTCTACAGTCTTGTGCAGCACCAAGCAGGCCTAGCATCCTTCTGTATCCTCTCTGCAGGACGAATACATCAGGCGATGGTCACATCACTGCATGAAGACAATGAGAGCGTGACAGTGGAATGGATTGAGAACGGAGACACCAAAGGGAAAGAGGTACAGCTGCCGCTGCACTCGGTTTGGTTTATTATGTCCTGAAATGTAGTGATTTGCAAGTTGTGTTGTCTGCAAATCTTCCTCTTTCGAATTTTTGTCAGAGATTCTACAAAGTTGCACTAATACTCTAAGTTTTGACTGGCTTTTCCTCCTTTCACACATGGCGCCTGCCTAGCTGTTGCTGAAGCGGTTAAAGTAATGAAAAGAAGCCAAGCAACAAGACGAGAAGTATTCACTGTAGTACTGACCAATAACTTTTATCGTCATGTGCAACGTAAACATGCACAATAAACTGCCTGAGTTGTGCCAAAAAGTGATTGCCGGTATTTAAACTGTTGTAAATGAGTTGTTGAAGAACATTCCTGTCGCAAGCTAGAAGCTGCAATCAGTCTTTGGCAACATGACTTTAATATATGCTTTATTTATCAAGGCAAAAACTCTCACGGACATTAAAAATGTCTTTTTCAAGAGAGATCTGGCCAAGACCAAGAGCAGAAATTGCCACAAATATGACATAGTTCTGTAAAGATATTTTAAGTGGCCAAAAAGGACTGGATTGATTATAATGTTGAACACAAAGTAGGTACAATATTACAGTCATAAATATACTTGCAAAACAGGTCATTTCTTTATTTTAGATATAACCACTTCGTAAATGCTGTTGAATACAACCTATTTACCAGTATAAGCAAAGACATTAGAGATTAAAAAAAACACCTAGAAACACCAGAAATCACTTTTTGGCACAACACCTGAAATACAATGAATAAGGCTTTAGTTTCTCATTACTGTCTACATCATGGGCATGTTGTAGTGCTGTCTTTAATGTATAGGGAGTGTATGACTGTACCCAATACAGTGCATTCCAAGTATCCAATAATGGCTTGAGAAAAATAGTGTGTAAGCATAGAATTCTCATAAAAGGTAGAAGTAGACACCATCACGTGACCCAGTGTTTCCTACTGGAAACTCAAAAGGTGAGCTTTTTTCGAAATCGCCATGTTGGTGTTTTGAAATCGGATGTGACAAGCGAGGTGCTTTCAAATTAAGGGATACTACACTCACAATCACAAAGTAGGCCTGCCTTAAAGCAGACCCTGTTTTATTGTTCATTTTGACTCTAATTGGGACCACAGTTTTGTATTTGTGTTCAATAAGACCTGAAACTAGAATCTTATGAGGAATGTTTCAGCAGGCATAGCTCAAGTAAGCAGTAGGCTGTTTTCACATAGACTTCTATACAGTCAAACTTCTTTTTAAAACCAAAAGATTTGCCCCCTGCTGGCTATCAGAAAGAATGCAGGTTTAATAAACTTCCTCATTGGCAGAATCACAGGAACAGTTTTCATGGGTGTTATATTGGAAGGCTATGCTCACCTTTTATTTCATTAAAGCCTTCTTAAGAAGTGCAGATGTTGAAAAAATATCAACTTTTTTTTTCCCAAGTCTTTTCTCACTTTGGCACCCAGTACACAGCCCCTCTTGAGCTTGATTAGGTGATCTTGATTCCCGGCTTAAGCAAAGGTTATAATGATAATAAAGTTATTTCTTTCTTGTTTGTGCTTCAGATTGATCTAGAGAGCATCTTTGCTCTGAATCCAGATGTAGCTCCTGATGAAGAGATACCACAGAGTCCCGAGGCCCCTCTTCCTCCGTCCAATGTTGCCAAAACCAGCAAAGTACCCAAGGTCTGCTTTTCAACACCAGCTATCATTAATCAATCACTCCTACTTGCTTTTGACTTTTTAACAGAATATTATTACTATTATTCCTGGTTTGAAGAGAATATGCTGTATTTGTTTACCAACTATAGGTCAGAGTCTTTATTTTTCCATATATTTGAGACATTTTTTCCTTGCAAACTTTAGAATTCTCTTAAACAGCATCTGCACTGTCTTCTGTGCATTCTACATTCAACTTTGACGATTATTGTCTTATAGACCAGACGGATTACAGCGATACCCAAGGCTGAAAATGCCCCACGGGAGAACAGAGGTACGTTTGATTTAAACCTACTGAACCACTAACGGATCTGAGATATGGAGCTTATAATTTAATCCTTTTCTACTTCAGCACAGTTGGTGCTGCTCCATCATGTAAAGATTTGTGTTTATGGGATACAGGGTGAGTGAGGGCTTCAGTTAAATCATTTTCTCTAAAATGACTGTTGACCAATTTCCCTACAACTTATTTAACCTCATGTTAAAGCCACTCTTTTGCCATCCAAGATTCATTATCAGTTTTCATATAAGGCTTGTTGATACACTACACAAAATAAAGCCATCCATTTTTGCGCCATTCATCTTTTGGGTGGGTAGTGTATCGTGTAGAGATCACATAGCCTTATGTTCCCAATACAATCATTAGTCCAAAGGATTAATGACTCTGTTACAAAGTATCTAATTATCTGATTCAAAGATAGAAACTTGTGTACATCAGTGTTATTTAAGAAGTTAATGACGACTGCATTTTAGTAAGAAACCTCCAATAACTGTGCTTACATTTCTTTCTTATGAACGTTTAACTGTGAATTGACAAAAAAATGCAATGTTAAGTATGTTCACGTTTGGTTAGGGCTGAACGACCATGTTTGGTTGTATTTACTCTTGCACACTTGGCAAACTTCAAAAAATTTGTGCTGGTTGCATTTTTGTTACAGATAGTAAGTGCATGGTCTCAGTATATGGACCTCTGGCATGAAAGGGGATAAGAAAATATTGCAAAAGTACATAGAAAATGGGGAAAAGTGCTTCAGAAACTGATAAAACCTCCCGCTTCACAAGTCTGTCAGTCAAGATGAAACGAATGGTTTACTTTGTGCAGTTATGTGGGTTTGGTGGAACCGGCATAGAAACACTTGCATGAACAAACCTCACAGAAAATGTAAAAGCTTAAGGATAAGAACAGCATCACTGTGAACACCTTTTCCAGAGAATTTGGGTTTAACTTAGTGTAATTTGGGTAAACTAGCCCTTTAACATTTTGAGATGAGCAATTACAATTGACTGTGTGCTCTTTAGTTGCCTCAGTGGGAACCACCCGGGCCCGTCCCAGTCAGCACAGCCAAGCTACAGAGCCACCCCCACCGACCATCGTTCCCCAGCCTGCAGTGAACCAGGCCCTGATACAGCAGCAGAATGGTAACACACAGTCACGCATCTGGAAAGTTTATATGAGAGAGGATTCATGTCCACATGGCTCCATTTTAAATTCTCTGGAGGGAGTTTCCAGCATCTCTGTTGTTGTTCTCTGTAGCAATGATGTCATGCTCCCCCACAGCTGTGTGTCTAAGGGTGTCAAAGGCTCTTTCACTGGCTGTGGCTTCATACTGCAGCACTTGTTGAAGTTTTTCCTCTGTGGCTTTTTTAATTACCATAAATGTGTAAATAAGATCAGCCCTTCAAATACAATACTCCAAACATAACATTTGGACAAAGAAATACGTTAAATAAGAAGTCATATTAGTGTAATCAAAATACTAAAAAAAAAAACAAAACAAAAAACAATGAATGACTCTTGCAAGTCTGTTGTAGACCTCCCCGTCTGGCCATGTGCATACACAGAAAGCCGAAGAGCAACAGACCAAGCACAGAACAGAGCAGACATCATGACACTGATGAACTCAGACACAGAATGACGAATGGAGCTGGACAGGACACACAATCACTGCCATGTATTTTAGGAACGCCCTGGGACTTTCAGCTACTGGAGGACAATCAGAGAAAGCATGTGGAAAAAAGTTTTAAAAACCAAATTTATATTTCAACAAGATGCAACCACAGCTTAGGGGTGTTTCTAAAATGTATATGTTTAGAATAATGCTGGTTAGTAGTTGAAAAAAACCCCACAATAAATACCCATGTTTGGGGCCGATCACAATTATCAACATTTTCACAATTTATAAATAGATATAGTGTCTATAAGACACAATATAAAGTTTTAGATATTGTGCATTTAACATTTTATTATTGTGAATGACTGATTTAAGGTGATACATGAAATTTGTATAATAGAAAAACTGACTTTTAATTTGAAACTTAAGAGGGAGACATTTGATGAATGTTGAAAAGGACGTATTGAATTTATTAAACCATTTAGATCAGATTTCAGCTAAGAGTACGAGGCTTAGTATCACTACTCTGCTACACACAGTTCTTTTGATTTGATTTTATTTTTTTTTCCGTTTTTGTCTGCTTTTGTATGAAGTGTTTTGTGTTTGTATTATAAATTCTAATAGAACTTGTGCTTCTCATACACCGATCAGGCATAACATTGTGACCACTGACAGGTGATCAACAAGATATCTCTTCATCATGGCACCTGTTAGTGGGTGGGATATATTAGGGAGCAAGTGAACATTTTGTCCTCAAAGTTGATGAAGCAGGAAAAATGGGCAAGCGTAAGGATTTCAGCGAGTTTGACAAGGACCAAATTGTGATGGCTAGATGACTAGGCAGAGGATCTCCAACACTGCAGCTCTTGTGGGGTGTTCTCGGTCATGTGAGCATCAGAACTGGACCACAGAGCAATGGAAGAAGGAGGCCTGGTCTGATGAATCGTGTTTTCTTTTACATCACATGGATGGCTGTGTACGTCGCTTACCTGGGGAACACCTGGCACCAGGATGCACTATGGGAAGAAGGCAAGCCGGCGGAAGCAGTGTGATGCTTTGGGCAATGTTCTGATGGGAAACCTTGTGGATGTTACTTTGACACGTACCACCTACCTAAGCATTGTCGCAGACCATCTACACCCTTTCATGGAAACGGTATTCCCTGATGGCTGTGGTCTCTTTTAGCAGGATAATGCTTCCTGCCACAAAGCAAAAAGGTTCAGGAATGGTTTGAGGAGCGCAACAACGAGTTTGAGGTGTTGACTTGGTCTCCAGAGTCCCCAGATCTCAATCCAATTGATCATCTGTGGGATGTGCTGGACAAACAAGTCCGATCCATGGAGGCCCCACCTCACAACTTACAGGACTTAAGCGATCTGTTGTTAATATCTTGGTGCAGATACCACAGCACACCTTCAAGGGTCTAGTGGAGTCCATGTCTCAAAGGTTAAGGGCTGTTTTAGCAGCAAAAGGGGGACCAACACAGTGTTAGGCAGGTGGTCATAATGTTATGCCTGCTGGGTGTATGTCTAATACTGTTGGACTTTTGTCTTTAATAAAATAGAAAATTAAAAAGGTAGAGCTGGGGTGAAGATGGGTTGGAAAGTGACTTGCAGGTGCAGCAAATATGGGTAGCCTAAAGCAGCTTAAATAAGACTAAGAATAAGAATAAGAATAACTTTATTGATCCCAGAGGGAAATTCATTTGTCTGACAGCTCATCTGCTATTTATGTGAGAATTGTAAAGCCTGATGGCTGTGGGTGCGAATGATTTTCTGTATCTCTCCGTTTTACAGCGAAGAGAGAGGAGTCTTCCAGTACTGATGGTTTTTTGTTCCATGAAGATGTTATAAAGTGGGTGATCAGAGTTGTTCAGAATGGCTTCTAACATCTTTAGTGTGCATCTTTCCACCACCTTCCCCAGTGTGTCTAGTCTGGCTCCAATTACAGAGCCAGCTTTCCTCACTAGTTTGCCCAGTCTCCTTGCATCCTTGTTTCTGATGCTGCCTCCCCAGCAGACTGCAGCATAGAACAGCACACTTGCCACCACAGACTGATAGAACATCTGCAGCAGTTTACTGCAGATGTCAAGAGATCTTAGTT
>VUQS01060913.1:0-10798 GCA_015108495.1 Heterochromis multidens
ACTTGTAAATAACTCATGAAAGAATAAAGTTACGTTGAAACCAAGCACACCATTGTTTTTCTTGTGACATTACCAATAAGTTTGATGTGTCACATGGCCCTCTTCCTATTGAAAAAACAAAAGTTGTATCCAAGATGGCCGACTTCTAAATGGCCACCATGGTCACCACCCATCTTGGGGAGTTTGCCCCCTCACATATACTAATGTGCCACAAACAGGACTTTAATATCACCAACCATTCCCATGTTATTACGATGTATCCATATAAATGGCCCACCCTGTACTTTAAGAAGTATGTAGTGCAGTAAAAACAAGTGCAAAGTGCAGGCTTTTGTTATTTGTCCTGTTGAAAACCATTTTAATATACTTGACATAATTTTGAGTATAATTATTTTTTATTTATGTGGATATAGTACATGTGTAGCATTTAGTAAAATGTGTTTAGTAATAAATATCAAGTAAAAAAAGTTTTTGATCACAAGTTTATTTTGTTTTCCAAAAAAAACCCAAACTTATTCATGAACATTGTACATGCATTCAAATTGTTATGAATTTAAACGGTTATAACCTGTTACTGTTATGTACATAACAAAGTCATAATAAAATGAATCAACTATACTCAAAGAGTATCCCATGCCAACATGTTCTTGTCAGTCTGAAAACCTATTGTCATTTTAAATAGCTCTATATAGCATTAGTATCACTTTGACCTTCAGATCAATCTATTGACCTTGAAGGAGAGGTCAAAGGTCAAATGTGACATGATGTTTTAAATCTTTATATGGTACTTTTTATATGTTGACAATACACACCACACTTGTAAGAATAATAGTTTCTAAGTTATAAGCTTTTTGTCAATTTTCTACCAATAAATCATTAAGTTGACTTTGAAGACTTTGGTGGATGTAAGCCAAATTTTAATGGCTTGTTAACATGACCCCACTCTACACCCCTACAAAGTTTTATCAGAATTCATTCAAAACTTTTAAAACTGTCCTGTTTACAGACAGAACGACACGCATGCAAACGCTACCAAAAACATGACCCCCTTGGCGGAGGTAATAAAACCTTTTTAAAGTTGTGAACATAATGCAACTTAAAATTTGCAGACTACTCTCCTTTCAGTCAAATGTTGTATTTTCAAGTGCCTTAAAAAACTTGAAGCTGAGCTGAAGTAGTGGAAGAGTATATATTCATTTCTTTGCATGTCAGCTCCCATTTTTTTCTTTCATTGTGTATGTTTCCTCCAGTATTACAGGTTGCCTTGCTTTATGTTCAGTATTGTGATTGAAATAATATCAGCTCTTTTGCCCAATTAGTGAAAAGACTCCTTTCCTGTTTCCGATTGTGTTCAGTGACACAGGGAATTGCTGACATTTCAAAATTACTAACATGCAGTTCTAGAAATTTCAGACAAATCTGCCCATGCAATGTTCTCAGCGTGACATAACCTGATGTTTATGCTACAATGTCAGAACACATCTGCTAATTGACTTGGTCAGAACTCTGTGTTTGTGCTGCAGGTAATGTCCCATCACAAGTGAAGACGCCAGCTGTGGGCCACATATAACCCTGTTCCACTTCAATGTGCAGCCCTAGACTGCAAAATTTAGGTGTGCCAAAGTGTGTTAAGCTCAACACACGCACTCCAGGTGACATCAGGCAGCTGCTACCCTGGGTTAAAAGTTCGTAGAGGTTGTTGGGTTGAAGGTTGATACTGCATGTATTCATCTGTCTTCACTCTTTTGAGTTTTGTGATGTTCTTGCAGACATTATCAGTAATGTAAATGGAACAACATGTAATCGCAACTAAGAACAAAGAAAGAAATGCATATCTGCAGCCTGCTTGCTAATGTTTTACTGTGGTATTAACAAGTGTGTTGTTTATCAATTGTACTGCGCTCTGTATGTGATAATGTGTAATGGCGGTGAGCCACAGACCCACTAACTGACTAATTAATTAGTGCATATTGGCAGCAGATACTTTTACTGTAACTATGAGAGATGTGAGTGGAAAGAATTGTCATCAGTTACACACAGTCATAGAGTCCTATCAGCAGCACAAGGACTGAGGATTTGCATTAGACAAAATGAAACTCTATTAAATCTGCTAGTGTTTCGTTACTATTTCAGCTTTTATTTCACAAAAGATAAATCAATAATGTTATAACATGGATCCAGCTGATTCTGCCAAAGAAGCAAAATTCAACCTATTTCAAGAACGGATCCAAAAAAAGTGGGAGGCAGCATTTCATTACTTTGGGTTCTTGGTTTTATTTTGAGATTAAATTTTGTAAATTACTCCTCAATAAGCCTGTTTTCCAATAACCTTGTTCGCCTACCTCAACATCAGACTGTGACATCTTGAATTTTGAAGGATGACTATAAGACACTGGAGAACATGTGTGAACTTGTTGCATCCAGTTGTTGATTTAATGTCTAGGTGTAGTGCAAGCAATAGGGGTATGAACAAGAGTGCTTCTTTCCCTTAAGTCAGTAAATGTAAGTCTTAACTTCCCATCACACCATATTTTTTGCATAGTTGTTGCATTTTAGCTTGTTGAGGTTTCTCCACTATAAATTTCAGGGAAAATGTTGACTGTTTTGTTTAGAACGAAGCCCTTTCATTCACATTTGCAGGACTGTTTTGGTAAAATGTGGCATCACACTCTGCTGCAGCTGTGATATCAGGGGCCAGATAAAATTCTGAAAGAAAAAAAAGAAGCAATGGGACTACAGACACATCAGCAAGGTCCTCCAACTATGCCTGAGCAGCAGCCAGGACTGTTATGCATGGCTTCAACTGTTTATAGCATCCACAATCAACCCTCCAAAAAAAACATACATACCTAAATAAAAACAAATATGAGGCCTAATGCAATTTAGTGCATAAACAATTGCTTACAAGATAGATTAGAAATGTTAAATTGTACATTTGAATATTAGTTTTTGTGTGTCGCTGTGAACAGGGGAAGAAATCATTATAAGAAATGCAAGTTCTGTGAAATTGGCTGTTTTTTTTTTAAGTCACCTTATTTTTCATCTCCACTTCCCGTATCAGACTTGTCCTGCTCAAAGAAAAAAATCATCCACACGTAGTCTGAAGTATGAGTGTGGTGCGTACATTCTCATCTCTTTATAAATATCAGCTAATGTGTGAGAATAGGCCTTGGCACATACACATCGTTCATATGCCTGGTCCCTGGTGCTTATGCAGTTATAAGAAAAACACGACGCCAAGTAACAAAACAGACCCAGACTTGCCCAGTTATATCATTAGCTTATTTTACTGATTTAAGATTAAGTTTCGATTATTATATTTACAATTACTGTTCTATTTTTAACCCTATCTTGTCCCAGATTCATTCAAAAATACAAGAAGTAGAGCTCTATCATGTTAAATGACAAGAAGGTTTAGAAAATGGCTACACAAACACACCATGAGGAAGATGGTATTAAAATAGCCCAGAGAGTTGCAAAAGACAGACAGAGGCAGTAACAACCATGGCCATTCCCCTCTTTCTTTCTTTCTTCCCTTCTCCCTTTTTCCTTCCTTTCGTCTCCTTCAAGGTCAATCGTCAGAGTGAGGCTGCATGTCACCACTGCTTTGTCTATTCAGATAAAATTGCTGCATTCATTGTATGTCAGATAAACCTCAGAAAAAGGAGAGAGGAGGGTATAGTCGGAGAGAGGGAGGGAGGCATGGAAGAAAGAAAGAGAAGGGGAAAAAAAACAACACCCCATATCGTGACATCCTCCAGCCTGGCCTGTTTTTATCTGACAAATTTAAGCGTTCACTCTCTCCTTTCCTCTTTCCTTCACATTTTCTCCTCACCTTATCTACTGTCTCAGCACTGCATCACTTGCCATTTTAGAATAATGTCCTCCCATGTCTATAATGACATTGCCTTTGTGCCTCAGATTACCTTGGGATTTTCAGTCGTCCCCACACCCCCACCCCACCCCAGCACACATGGATGCTGGAATAAAGATACACAGACACACACAAACACGCAAGTGTCAAAGAAAACCTCCCTCAAAAAGGAGGCTAGCTGAATAAGTACATCATTAACCAGCACATTTCTTAATAAAACCAGAGCTATCACTGATAACGGTAGCTAAAAATGCTATTTCTGAGTGAAAATGTGCACTGTCATTGATTATTTAAGATACCGCTGTTACTGAGTTTTGTTCTATGGTAAAAAGATTTAGGTATTTCATAGTATACACCTCAGAATTAGACTTCTACGTAACTCTGAATGTTTAAGGCCAACCAGCCTGGCTATTCTCATCTACTTGACTTGTAAAGATTGTGTGCACTTCACTTCATATACACCAATCAGCCATAACATTAAAACCCGATGTTGTGTAACCCCTTATGCTGCCAAAACATCTCTGACTTGTTGGGGCATGCACACAGGACCTTTGAGGGTGACCTGTGGTATCTGGGATTGGAATAGTGCTAGTGATTCCTTTGGGTGCTTGTGGGTTGGAGAGGTTGTGAGGTGCAGCCTCAGTGGATCCAACTTGTGAATGCCTGATTGGGATCTGAGGAGTATGAAGGATATGGTAATGCCTTGGTTCTTTTTGTTGTATTCCTTGAGCTATTCCTGAGCATTCTGTGTCATGGAAGGATGCTTATTTGGGATATACATTATTAGAAGAGGTCAATTGGTGTATGTAGGCTAATGAAACTAGTATAAAACAGTACAGTAACTTCCTGATAGAAAATTGTTAGATGGCAGATCAAATATTTTCTTTCAGGTGAAAATGTAAAACAGAAAATATTTCAAAATTCCAAAAATTGCCATCAAAAATTATAAGCCAACAATCTAAAACAATATTTACAGTGGACAGCTTGTATACAACAAGGCTACATATCCAGCCTATATTTCAGAACAGTGAATGTTCTTTCTTCCTTTTTTCTCCAATAAAGAAATCATATTCCTTCAGGTATCATTAGACATGAAGCAAGTCTCCAGCATGTATTATTTCTGTGCTCTGATGAGCTCCTTAAACTGTGACAGGTCTTTCTCTCCCCTGCCTGGCCATGTCTCTTAATGAGATGGTAATCAGCCAGTCATCAGCACAGGGACCATGCAGGACACATAATGAGAACATTAGGCTGCATACTGAAAGGACCCCCTGCCGGGTGGAGGATCAATGGTCTGGCCTGATGAAAGGTGGATGATGCAGCTGATGGCTGGAAAGAAAGAAGAAGGGACAGAAAGGCAGAGATCTGTGATTTTGATTGTCCAATATATTATCTACTGTACCAGTCCTTTGACTCTCACAGTCAGTCAGAAGTCACGCAGATTTATACAAGAAAAGGGAATTGTTGTTTCATCTACTGTTTTACACAAACCAATATTAGCATGTTATGTTTTCTTTCCAAATCCATTAACTGAATCCAAATCTTTCTGAATCACTTATCAGGGCATTATATGTACTTCCTTTGGCTTGGAATTGATATATTTATTAAAAAATTAATTTGAAAATGTGTTTTTTTCAAGTTACCCTGTGAAACTATATGTGACAAAACATATAACTAGGTATATAAGATGAGCGTCTTCTAATCACATTTATCCTTGGATTGCGGTGGCAATCCAAGAAGTCAAATGCACTGCAACTTAACACCAACAAATAGAAAAATACTGCAGAAGATCTCAAAACATAATGGAAGTTGCATAATACACAATGGGAATAGAATAAAACACAACAGAAATAGAAAAAAACGCTGCGAAAGCTCACAAAAAAAAAAATAAAGCCTCACAAAACACAACAGAAGTGTTTTTGGGGAGACAGTAGTGTGACGGAACAGCTGGGGAAGTGACAAGCTAACAGTAAACAGCTAATAGCAAACATGTATCTACAGTATTATATGAATCATGTCATTAAAACACACATTACATGCATCTTTTTCTCCCTCACAACACCGATGAATCCTCCGCTTCTTTTCAGCGTGTCGCAATGCAATCCTACGCATATTTTGGTTTCTGTCACTTCCGCAGCTGTTCCGTCACACTACTGTCTCCCCAAAAACACTTCTGTTGTGTTTAACTCAACTTCCGTTGTGTTTTGTGTTCTTTTGCATTTTTCTAGTTGCTGGTGTTGTCTTAAGTTGGCGTGTGTTTGACCTCTCGGGGCCACAGCCTTGATGACTGGCTAATTCAAAATACCAGCAATTTAGGTTTTGATACCACTCGATGCTAAGAGTCAAAGAGGGAGGAGGATCTTCTCGCCAAACACAGGTAACATTCAGAGTCATAACACAAAAAAGAAAAGTACAATTTTTTCTAACTTTAGACATAAGACGGCTATAAAAGATTTTGTGTGTTTTGTTTTCGCATATGTGATTATACATTAGTTGACATAAGAAATACAATGGCAATTGTGATATAACTGCCAATTCTAAGACTGTGAGAAATAAAACCACATTTTTTTACTTTTTTTTTTGGATGTGGCACCCTGGAAATTTTTTAATTTGTGACATGAACTTTTCTTAAAATGGCAGATTGGACCACAAAATGTTTTATAACCAAATAAATATTCTATGCAGCAAATGTTAATAGTTGTTTAAATTCATGCATTAAATGCATGTTTTTTGAAGTTCAGAGTAGTAGTAGTAACATGATATATTGGTAACTTTAAAAAAAAAAAAATTCCAACACCAAGTCTAACTTTATAAATAACAATATACAACATACTGCTTCAATAATAAATTGTACTGCTACTTCACACCTACAGTATTTTATTATGTTGTATCTAAGTAACTAAGTAAAGAAAGCTAATTAAAGAAATATTATTGAGAAAACAATAAGATGACAATAAGTCAAAATGCTTAATGAACTTGAACTTCTTTTTACCTTTGTATGCCAATTAAATTCATGTAGCCAGTTAATGACTACTTAGAATGAGTATGCTCTTACTTGTTTACAATTATATTACAAATATTAAGAGGATTTTTTTTAAAGAAACAAATAGGAAAGCTAATTTAAACTTTAGTTGGGAAATGTGATTACACAAATGCAGGGAATTAAAGACTGCAATCAAACAATTACACATTTTATGAGTGAATAGCAGCAACACACATCCCAAGCTTATCAAAAGCAATAAAACAATCACTTAAAGCCAGCTCTTTTAATACCGTCATAAAAAAAAAAACCTGTTTCCATTAGTACACATTTGATTCTTTGATTTCATACATCCAGTCTAACAGAGTAGAAGGATTACAAAAAAAGAAGATTTTCAGTATGCATGAATCATTTTGGTCATATTCAGTTGCTAGAACAATCTAGGCACATATGAGGCACCAGAACATGCCAACCCCCGCTACGCAGTTCATTATAAAAACTGCTGTGACAATTCAGATGTGAAGGATGAACTCTTCCACCCAAACTTCCCTTTTTTCATACAAGTCATTTTGAAAGCCTTTATGGATTTCACATATGTATATTCTTATTTATGTCCACTCTGTCTTCTATCATCGCTATGAAATGCAGTCCTGGATTGAATCCGGCCATAAAACTGACTGGAGTCACGTTAATTGTCAGACACAGACACAGTTCTGATCATAAATGTTGTACTACATACTGCTGCTTTAAATCACAGACAAATCTACCCCCCCACCCCCTGCTCTCTGGTGCCTTCCACAGTGATTTGGTCTCAATTTGTAATAAAAAGACCAGCAGAGAAAGCTCTGCCAGTGCCTACAATAGGCTTCCCTTTTGTGTTTTGCATTTTTTTTTTCACCTTTTCTCTTGTTGCAGTGACTGACTTTTAATCTAATAAACATTGCATGAGCCCACTGACCAGAACAAAGGGGAAAGGAGAAAAAAAAAACTTCTTTCTGAACATCTATCAGATCGTTCTTGTTAAAAAGAATGGGGGTTGTAGGGGGTTCCTTAATAGGAACGGGGTAGGATATAAGGTTTCATGCCAAGATCGTAAAATTACTGAAGAATAAAAGCCATTCATTTCACATGACATCACCACCTTCAGAGGATGTAAGCTTCAGCAGCTTCAAACTAAGGACAAAATGTTTCCTTCATAGATTTCAATGCTGCTTTTGTCTGACAAGACATACAACACAGCAGAACAAAGGAGTGGGATTAGCCTCCCTGCTTTTGGCTGGAGCTTTTGATGCATGCAATAAAAATATAATATACTTAACAGCATAACTGTCTCGGTACATAGTTTATATATATGATCAGACAGCCAAAGACTCTGCTTGGGGCAGATTTGAATGGATTTCTTTCTTGGAAGATGTGGGCATGGTAAAAGTTAACACAAGCTTCACAGTGACCCTAGTGGTGAAATCACAAAGCAACAGCTTACACAACAGGGATGATAAATAGCTGCTCATCGCCCCACAAATCCGCCTCAGTATACTGCAGTGCACTTCCAGTTAAATACTTGCACTTAAAACATTCCCTCTTATGCATGCTATTAGTGCTGCCCACTAATTTACACTTAAGCGCAAGTTTCCAGTCAGATCACAACCATTATGTTTGCATGGCTGTCATGCACTCACCACGGGACCAAGTCAAATCAGTCCTGTATGCTTGACACAAATGATACAGCACTGGAGCATGCTCCAGGGGTACTAATGGTTGGTCTGAGTAGTTCTCAGCCACAATGTCACAGAAAACACATAATTTCCAAGCTGCTCACATGGCAAATCCATGCTACACTCAAAGAGATATACATTTGCTAATGGCAAATGCACTGGTTTACAGAGGTGGACTGGCTACCTATGATGCATATCTCCTATCAACAGTGATTCTCCACATGTGGGAGAGAGGAGGTGGTATGTTTTTAGCGGCTGTTAAATATAAATCGTTGCTGTACTCTGCAATATACAGTATGCACCATATAAACTGAGAGGAATTATTCCTCCAAGCACCTCTTACACTGCGACATATGGAGCTTTAAAGGACAGAGGCCCTTTAATAATTGGCAGTGTTACTGAGAGAGCTCACATCCATCTATTATATTAGTTTATCTACATAAAACAAACAAGGATGCTACATTCAAAATGCAGTCAGACATTATTAACAAAGTATAAAAGAATAATTTCATTTTTCTCCCTTTCTCAGAGAAATGTGACACATCATCTGAAGCGGTATTGCGTTGCCCGGGGTGAGGGCCCTGCACAGTAGATGGACCGCTGTAATTTCTCATCTATCAAATTATGGTTTATTGTTCAGCACAGTAACCCCAGGCTACACACAACCCTGTGCACTGACAGTTATGAAACATTATATTTCCACTGTCATTGTCCAGGCCCAAGACAAAGCTTAAGAAAGAAAAAGAGAAAGAAAACAAAAAGAAATAAAAACTCCAAAGTAATATTAACACACATCATGTCATCATCTATCTTAAGGAGAGCTTTGATCATAGCCGTTCGAGCCACTGTTGCTATTTCTGGGGCTTGCTAACAACATTAGGTTACTCAAATTGCCATTAGCCACTACTGTATAGGCTTGTTTATTATTGCCATGGTAATGATTTTTCGACCAAATGAAATTTGTCGGCAGGAAATTGTGTTTAATGCCGGTCTAATGAGTCTGCTGTAAATTAGCTGGCATGCCAGCGTGGATGACTAAAAGGCCTTTAAGTAACCTTTGGTCTCTGTTGAGGGTAATTTGATAGTGCCACTGATGATTCACTTAGCAAGACTAAAAGCTATAGGCTTGCATCTCAAGAAGGACATGTGAAACTACTATCGCTCTTAAACTAGAAGTGAATGTGAAAATAATCAAATCGACTTGCCACTGGATGATTTTAAGATGGTAAACGTGAACTCCTGACTGCAGTCAAACCCACTGGGGGTTTTTGTCACCAAGGTCAAGGTCTAGCTACAAAAGCAAAGCACAGTTCAGCTAGTCTGGAACTGTCTGGAACTGTGGAAAGTGAAAAAGGCAACACGGACTTTACATGGTCAGGTAGGAAAAGGGAGAAATATGAAAAGAAACAGGCATACAACAATCTGTTTTTTTCAGTGAAACTTGATAGCACAAAGTTGCAGTGGGTAAGCAGAGCATCATAGATTGGTTGTAATTGGTTGGCATACCTTTTACAACTGGAAAAAAAAACAACAGTACATTTTAAACAATAAACCTTTATTTTTATACAATTATTGTTAAAATCATGTGTTATGTAAAAAAAAAGCATATGAATCCCAAGTTGTAAAAATAAGTGTTGCATATAAATTAAAACTTGCTTAGCTCTTTTTTCACATCATCATGCAGGCTGTGATACATTAATAATGGGCTCCAACAGTGGCTGAAAATCCAAGATGTTCTACTCCTGCTACAGTTTACTGTATAACACAATAAGGAATCACAGACAGGAGAGTGAATCTTACAGAAGAATCAGAACTGTTCCTTCAAAGTGACACGGAGATCAAAAGGCCATGTGTAAGTATGTGTGTGTAGCACACACGGTGCATGTTCTTGGCTATGTGCCAGATCTGCAGTGAAGGCTGAGATTTCCAATACATCTGCGTATGCAAAAAAGTGTGAATGTGCGTGTGTGACTACACACACATCTCTGGCACCCCTGCAGGTCTGTGGGAGCACACATGGGTATTTCATGTTGAAGTTACCGTGCTTCGTCACAGGCTTGGCAGCCACACCCCCTGGCATATTCCCCTGAGATCTGATAAGAGGTGTGTGTCTGTGCGTGTAGGGTCGATTGCTGTGTGTTTTGTGTTTTAATGGTATGACATTCCTCTTTAATGCAGGTGGCCCCGCAATCTGAAAATCCTTCCTCCTCAGACGCTCATCTGTGTTTA
>VUQS01060917.1:0-12140 GCA_015108495.1 Heterochromis multidens
GTGGTGTTCCAGAATAGGATAACAAAGCCCTCTTTTCCACTTCCTCCATATACAAATTGGCCACAGTGGGTGAAACTAGGGAACCCATGGTACACCCATGTTTCTGCCTGTAGTACTGGCCCTTGTATGTGAAATACGTGGACTGAAGACACAGTTCCAAGAGCAGACACACTTGGTCGGTGTTGAGAGTGGCCCTGTTGCTGAGGTTGGGGTCATCCTGTAATCTCTTACGAACTACCTCCACTGCTTCTGTCCAGATGAACAGATTCAGCTTTCTGGGATTTCCTTACCTGGATTATTGACCATGCATCAAGACACAATAACTTTTATAACGACTTTAAAGTATTTATAGTTTTTGAACTTCAAATACAGTTAATTATAATGGTAATTATAATGGTAATTATAATGGTAATTTCTGATTTTAAGCTGAGGTTAATAGGCCCTCACCATAGTAGGCGTATCTCAAACAACAAACTACTTAAATCTAATTATTCAGTGATTCAAAGATCAAAAAGCCCCAACATTAGACCTCCAACAGAAAAACACTATCAAAATTATAAACCAAACCAGCATGGAACAAATGTTTGATTAGCCTGACTTGAACATTTTCCAGTACTGGGCTTCTTTAAGTGCACATTGAAAAATTTTCTCTCTGTTGTGTTACATGTTGTGAAACTATGATATTGCACAATCAGCTCTAGGTTTTTTTTTCATCCTATGGAAATGAGTATTCAATGTGAATCATTTGCTCAGTGGTGAATGTTTGTATTACTCTACCTCTTTCATTTAACACACGCATCTCCACTGCTCCCTCTGCAGGTCACAGTCATCAGCTTTTCCATGTGTGCGCCATTCTCGGGACCCACTTCCAGATGCAGGCCATGGAGCAGGACATGGTGACACGACGTCCCTGGCTTATCGAAAACTCAATTCCCATCACATTTGCCAATTCAGTGGGTCCAGTGCTGCTTTGTGTGGTGTTGAATTTGATTATCATCTTCCTCTACAGTCTACCTCTCCTCTTGGGCCCAGTCTGCAAAGAGAAGAAATACAGTAAAGGCCCAAAGAAAAACAAACTCTGCCACCACAGCTGAACCTCCAGCTTTATAGCTCATGATTAAGGGGCTTTAGCTGCTCCCAAATATACACTTTATATGGTCCCAAGACTAAAAAGATTGAATTATGGGTAATATAAATGGTATAACATGGTAAAGAGTGCACCGGATGAGGAACTGACATAATGTTTAAATGAATCACGGTTGCATTTGGCCTTTAATTATCAATGAGATGCCTGGTCTTGTGTTGGATAGGCTGAAAATATAGGTGCAAGGTGTACAACATGGCATGAAAATTAACGTATTTGTTAAATTTCATAATATTTAATGAATTTAAATGTTTCTGAGGAAACTTGTTCCTACATAATGCTACAAATGTAGCAGGTTAGCTACATTATGAGGCAGTGCATTATATGTTTATATTTTTAGTTCTCTGATTTCCACACTTGTGGTACATGAAGAGACTGCAGGGAACGAAAACTATGTAAAATATCATTTTCCTTTCAATTCCAGATTTTAATGCTGAATTGGCACTGTGCCTTTTCATGTTTCTAATGCCTGTGCTTGTACAGCCTGTGATTAAGTAAAAGGAGACATCAGTCAAATAATGCATATCAAAACAAACAAAGGAGTTTTGTTCAGGGACATCAGATGTTTTGTTTTTTTGAGTTTAAGCTGCCTGCAAAGCAGCAGCTTAATAGACTGACAGTTTAGTTACTAAGCAGAGAGTTTTCTGAGTCATTTATTTCCCTCAAATGTCTGATGTTTCTTGGTACATTTTTCCTCAATTACAAAACTGAAAGTATTTAAGAACAAAGTTATTTATTATGAGCTTTTCAAATAAACTGTGAACCACATCTGTCTGTTCCCTTTGATTTTAATTAGGAGCATCCTGTTACATATCTATTCAGTGTTAATGCATTAGCATTTATTACAAAAGTATTTATGGCCTACAAAAGAATGACCAGATCCCAACAAACTTAATGTGGAACAAACAGTATGTTTGTCTGTGACAGTGTGAGACACATAATGCTGGGAGGTCGTCTGACCTAAAAGAATAAACACGCGTAAGCTACACAGGTAAAACGTGAAGGACAAATAGTATTTTATAGTATTTTATCTGAATACAACTTTGCAAACTCCCTTTGTAGGTTTCCTAGGCCAATCACTGTTAAAACTAACTGTTATTTCACCTATTCTTTTGTCTGGTGCTCAGCTTTGGGTTTCACTGGGGATAAGTCTCTCCTTGAGCCATGTTACTTGCAAGAATCACATGTATTGTGTAGGGGTGGTGGAAAAAATCAATACAGCATAGTATCGCAATATTTTGCGTGGCGATGTATCAATACAGGGACACCAAATATCGATATTTTATTAAATAAATTAAAATACTCTGGGAATACTATGAACAAGAGGGCTCACTTCATGCACCACTATCCTGAGCTAATGTTAGCTCTTACATTATATGTAAGTGCACTATATGTTATTGCAATACTCAGCATATCGCAAAATGTAAAAAAAAAAAAAAAGAAATCACAATAATACTGTATCATGAGTGAAGTACTGTGATAATATCGTATTGTGAGGTGTCTGGTGAGTCCCACCTCTAGTATCCTGTCACTCCATGTCATATTCTCTCCTGTGTGAAACTGAAAATAATGATAACTAAAGCAAAACACCGACAATTGCCTTTTCACACACTTATAAGCAGTTTTCCAGTCTTGTTGTATTTCATTTGTGGTAGTTTCAATCATATTCATATTTATTTTTGGCGGCAAATGACATGTTAACCTGCATATGACCCATGATGACAGTCTTTCTGCTTTTTTCACAGCCACTAAAGGCCAGATTTTAGAAAAGTGTCTGCCCTGTACTGTTGACTTTTGTATAGAGCCAATCAGAATGTGGGATTTTGTCTCAGAGTGTAGGATCTGGGGAACCAGGGATAGAAATGCAGTGTAGTCCCACATAAAGTGGGGTGTCAGTATTTTTCCACAATAAAGCAACCCAGAGAGACTTACTGCAATATATTCCAGTATGACTGTTACCTGTGTCTAATGTTTGTCTTATCCTTGACATATATAAAGAGATTGTGCAACATATGGATGCAAAAAGGGCTGGTGTATAAAATCCCCCATAATGGAGGAAATGAATTCACATGTCCCCTAAGCATAACTAAACCGTTGGAAAAGATAAACTGTCAAATTAATTAAGACCATATTGCAGTTCTCTGTATTATTTCCCAAAATAATGCACCGCTGCAATAAATTGTTGCTCAAGTCCCCCTCCTATAACGTCTCAGGTGTAACTTACTAGCGTTTTTTAATTACTAGTTCCAAAGTTTAGAAATAGAATATAAATGAAATGTTGTTGCATTGCTCTTAAAAACAGAAATTAAGAGAAAATTAAGTTAAACCTATTAAAATATAACTTAGCAGATTTTCGGTCCTGTCTGTTTAGCTGATCCAGGAGCAGTAAACACGGGGTTAGAAGGCGGGGGAGATGAAGGCGGGACTTCCGCTGCAGAGCACGCTGTCTGCATTGTGATTGGCTGCAACATCTGATTTTCAGAAGAACGTTTTACAAGAGGGAAATTTTCAAATCGAGAAGAGGTGCTTCATAACAAACAATGCAGAGACCGGGGTCAGTATTTTTTATCTTTTACACTTCGAAAAGTAAACAGGTAGCACATTACAAGTAAGCGATGTATTAAAATGACTCTGGTTAGTTTAGTTTAGTTTATGGTGGTTCTCTGAATAAAGAGCTCTTACATTATCGCCGTGTAATTAAAACCGTCTGGCAACTGGCGGACGAGGGCAGTTTGAGGTCCTCAGTTACTTCTGACAATGTTTCATGAGCTTTGTTTTTAACCTAAAGCGTAACGGGACTTCAGTTAGCTCAACGTTGATAGTATAATGCTGAGAAAAAAAAATGTTAGCGAGTGACACTGGAGCTAACTTAGCTAGCTAGTTAGCTTAATTAATAAGAAGACTCCATTGAACATACACACGTCCGACTCACTACATACACACGTCCGACTCACTATTTGGGAATTGCTGCTTTTTAATTAACTGTTCGCTTGTTATGTTCAGCACGCCTGCCTCCACATGACACATTTTTTAAGCCCATGAGCCACCTCTAGGCCACAGACGGAATAACTGAACTATCTAAGTTATATTTGTTCTAGTAGATTTAATGTCGCTACAAACTATGTTTGGTGTTGATTGTGTTGCACTGACACGTACAGCAAAGGGAAGACTCCTCGGAGGCTTGGCCCAAAGAAGGCATCCAACATAGAGAAAGATCCTGTAGGAGTAAGTGAACCTTATTTCCCATTAAACGTGAACGTAGCACTAAAAGCACGCAGTATAAATAAAGGAGAAGTCGGTATTTTCATGTATTTGATTGATGTAGTTCTTTAGAGTTGCAACTACTGGTCAAGTAGACGATCACAAGAAAAATATTTGGAAGCTGTTATGACGGATGCTTACTGATTTATATCTTCTTTTTTAAAGAGAAAAGCGTTTAATATTCCAAAGTTTAACACTCAAATGTAAAAGGCAGGACTTCAGTAGAACGTCAGGAAAAAGGTGACTCGTTTCAACTTAACCATTTTATTCTGGTCATGCCCAGAAACTGTTGATTTGTCATCTTGCTTGTCTTATTTGATAGTAAATTGAATATTTTGATTAGTGATTGAATTAGAAAAGTTTAACACATTTTCACAGTGTTCTGGAGTTTCAGAGACTAAATAGTTGATCGTGTGATTGGAAAGTTTTATTTGTACAAATCTAAAGAATTGTTGGTTGCAGTTCTGTTGTATGTCTTGTGTTCAGCTGTGATAACAGCTTGTCTGTTTTAAGCTCAAAGACAGACTTCAGAGCCATCTATCAAAACATATTCAAAAACATATTTACCGTAGGTGTACTGCCGCATACGTCCCCTTGGATCAGAGGATGAGGAATGTTGTGTTGAGATGATCAGCAGCACCACCATTCAGCTGCATGCTCCTGATGGCCTTAAAGCTAACCGAAATGGGGAATACAAGGAGGTAAGTGTGCTGCAGTCTTTTATTCTTGGCAAGTTATCTAAACATGTAAAGCAAAGTGACCACCCTACCTTGATTTTTTTTTTTCTTCTTCTTCTTTCTTTCCCCTTTCATGACCTCAGTTTGTCAGTTCTAAACTGTGCTAAAAATCACAAAACAATACTGAACCCAGCAAATACCTGAAAGTGGAGACCTCAGACTTTTCTTGGACAGTATTTAATACATTGTAATAGCTGCTAATATTGTCTATAATTCTGCTAAATACCATTCATGTATGTTCTTGTGTTTGTTTAACCCTAAGACACAGTACTCCTTTAAGAAAGTATTCGGTATTAACACCACTCAGTTGGAGCTGTTTGAGGATGTTGCCAAGCCGCTAGTAGAAGATCTCATTCATTGTAAAAATGGTAAGTGACTTGAAATGTGTAATATCCCCTGTGAAGACCTCCCAAAAGTTCACTATTAATTTACCATGCTAAGTATGTTTTCTCTCACCAGCATGTGTCCTTATCTTCTGTGTATATTGGAGTTACTGAACTGTGATATCCCATGCTCACAGGTCTGCTGTTTACTTATGGTGTTACTGGAAGTGGTAAGACCTTCACTATGACTGGCTCACCTGGGGAAGGTGGACTCCTCCCCCGTTCTCTAGACATGATCTTCAACAGCATCGGCCCCTTACAGGCTAAAAGATTTGTAAGAATCGTTGAATTGTTTTTTGTTGTTTTTTTTTTTGCAGAGTTGACGCAATGCGCAATGAGACATCTTGTTTTTTTTAAACACATTTTAAAATCCTCATCAGGTGTTCAAACCAGATGATAAAAATGGCATGGAGATCCAGAGTCAAGTTGATGCTCTCCTCGAGAGGCAGAAGCGAGACAGTCAACAGTCAGTGCCCAAACCGCCCTCTTCCAGGTAGCTAAGGAGTCATTTTAGTCCACTCTTCACTTGATTATATTCATGATGTTCGCAAGTACTGTTGACATTTGAGTTTAAAGGTTATATTTGAATGCTGTTATCATGTTGGGTTACTTTTGCTTTAATTTTTTTAGGCAAAAGCCTGACCCAGAATTTGCAGATATGATCAGTCCAGAGGAGGCCTGTAAATCCGAGAATGTCGATGAAGATTGTTGTTACAGCGTGTTTGTTTCTTACATCGAGATCTATAACAACTATATCTACGATCTCCTTGAAGATGCTCCGTATGACCCGATCAGACCAAAGTAAGAGATTAAAAATCAGTGTGTGCTTTTTGAAATATTTTTGAAATACAATATCATGTTAAAGGGTTCTCTGTACGAAGCTACTTAACGGCACCCGCACATTTGGGGCCAAGTAATGAATGCTGCAAATATTCTGGTATTAGTTGTGTGTTACAAACTGAAACTGAGATCAAAAATAAACTGAGACCAAAATTTTTTTGCTTTGTAGATCTATACTGACAAGTTGTACTTTTAAAAACCCTGTTTTTGTTAGGTGGCTCGGTGGAAACACGGCTGTGCGGAGCAATGAGTATGTGTTTGTGGCCACTAAAATAGCATTACACAGTACAGTTTTTTCATAGTCATAACTTGGCTGTAGCTGATAAGTTGTTTAGGTGATAAGTGCATTTCCCTCCCATTAATCCAGAGGTCTGTCTGTAGCATAGGTGTAGCTTACTAGCTTTGTGTCTTTTTGCTCGCTGTTATCTTTAATTGGCTCTTTGTCCTTACTGTTGATGTAGAGAGAGAGTGTCCCTGAACATCTCAAGCTGCGCGTGTGCAAATGCTGTGTGCATGTGTCTGTACCCCTGAATGAATGTGTATGTCTTCCTGGATTGCATATTTTTTTTTAATAATGACACTAACAATGATTAGTCATTTGGCTTTTGCTGCTTTGCTTACTGTAGCAATACATAATTGTGTTACCTTATTGGTATATGCTGATAAACATTTTGAATTTGTTTTAGACCACCTCAATCTAAGATTTTGCGAGAGGATCAGAATCATATCATGTATGTGGCTGGCTGCACAGAGGTGGAGGTAAAATCGACAGAGGAGGCTTTTGAAGTCTTTTGGAAGGGTGAGTAGAAGTCATGTCTTGTATGTGTTGAGTTTGAAACATTTTAAACAGCGTTCACCAATCTGCAACAAAACAGTGTCTACAAATTGTGGAACAGTTTCAGAATAATGTTCCTCAACCTAAAATTACAAGGACTTTGAATATCTCATAATCTACAGTACATAATATCATCAAAATATTCAGAGAATCTGGAGAAAAATCTGTGCGCAAGGGACAAGGCTGAAAATCAATATTTGTTGCCTGTGATCTTTGGGCCTTTAGGTGGCACTGCATTAAAACTAGACATGATTCTGTCATGGAAATCACTGCATGGGCTCAGGAAAACTTGGAGAAATCACCGTCTGTGACCACAGTTTACCGTGCCAATCCAGAAATGCAAGTTAAAGCTCTGTCATGCAAAGAAGAAGCCATATGTGAACATGATCCAGAAACACCATCCTCTTCAAAGCTCATTTATAATGGACTGAGGCAAAGTGGAAAACTGTTCTGTGGTCAGACAAATTGAAATTTACAATTATTTTTGGAAAACATGGATGGTGCATCCTCTAGACTGAAGAGGAGAGGGACCATCTGGCTTGTTATCAGCTTTCATGTCCAAAACCTGCTTCTCTGATGGTATGAGGGTGCATTAGTGGCTATGGAATTTGCAGCTTGCACATCTGGAAAGCACCATCAATGCTGAAAGGTATATACAGGTTTTAGAGCAACATCCAGACAGATGTTTTTTTAGGGAAGGCCTTGCATATTTGAGCAAGATGATGCTAAACCACATACTGCAGCTATTACAACAGCATGGCTTTGTAGTGAAAGAGTCTGGGTGCTGAACTTATCTGTCTCCAGTCCAGACCTTTCACCCATTGAAAAAATTTGGCACATTATAAAACAAAAACTATAACAAAGAAGACCAGGACTGTTGAGCAGCTAGAATCCTATATCAGACAAGAATGGGACAACATTCCTCTCCCAAAAGTCCAGCAAATGGTCTCCACAATGTTTACGGACTGTTGTTAAAAGAAGACAGGATGCTACACACTGGAAAACATGGCCCTATCCTGACGGTTTTTAAAATGTGTTGCTGCTGTTAAATTTAAAATTACCTTTTTTTTTTTTTTCTTAAAATTGTATATTTTCTCAGTTTAAACATTTGATATTTTCTATTCTCATTTTTGATATTTCTATGTTCTACTGTGAGTCAAATATGGATTTGTAAGATTTGCAAATCATTGCGTTCTGTTTTTATTTACATTTTACAAAGCATCCCAACTTTTTTAGAATTGAGGTTGTAAGAGTTTACAAAGAACTTCTATGGTGCATATAAATGGACAGCAGTGACTTTGTTTTTACAATGTTCATGTCATGTTGAGATTGCTGATATGCAGCAGGGTAGTTTTGAGCTTTCAGTGGCCATGGCAGCATTTATAGTAAGTGATAAATTAGCAGGAATAAATGGAAAGTACAGCAAATGTGTTGACTTTGTAGAACAAGAAGTTGAGCTCAGTTGTTACTGCTGTTTTTGATGTCACAAATTGTAATGATCTACTGCTCTCTGTTCAGGACAAAAGAAAAGGAGGATAGCCAACACTCAGCTCAACCGTGAATCCAGCCGCTCCCACAGTGTATTCACAATAAAACTGGCCCAGGCACCACTAGATGCTGATGGTGACCACATACTACAGGTGACATGCAGCTCCTGTTGAAACATGTTAACATATGTCACTGTTTTGTTCACAAATATTTGTATTTTTAGTGATACCTTTTTATTCAAAGAAAGTCAGATAAGTTTTTTTGTTTTGTTTTGTTTTTTTAAGCTGGTTATGGCTAAATGAGTACTCATGAGTCCAGCTTGATGCTTAGTAATGCTGACACAATGTCACTGAACTACAGGACAAAAACCAGGTAAACGTGAGCCAGTTGTGTCTGGTTGACCTGGCCGGGAGTGAGCGCACCAACAGAACCAGAGCAGAGGGAAGCCGTCTCCGTGAAGCAGGTCAGTTTGTTCTGTTCTTTTCTGTCACCTTCTTAATGTTAACCACATGCCAAAAGTCACTGTAATTTATGTAGTAATTACATTTGTTCAGAGACCAAACATCTCTAGTAATGTCTCATTTGCAGGAAACATTAACCAGTCCCTGATGACGCTGCGCACATGTATGGAAGTCTTGCGTGAAAATCAGATGTGTGGAACTAATAAGGTTCACATTTTATCATTTTCCTGTTTCCTTGAAATGTGATCTCTGTTTTTACCGTTTTGATTTTTCATTGCCGTTTCACAGAGCCTTTGTTTTCTTTCAGATGGTGCCATACAGGGACTCTAAAGTTACCCATCTTTTTAAAAACTACTTTGATGGGGAAGGAAAAGTCAGGATGATTGTTTGTGTCAACCCAAAGGCTGATGATTATGAAGAAACTGTGGTAAGACATTTTCTTTTTGTGTAGCAAAATGGCCTACATGCACTCTTGCTGGGTGCTTTATGAAAGTAGTTTATTTTCTAAGAGTCCCCCATATTGTGTGTTGCAGCTGGTGATGCGCTTTGCAGAGATGACCCAAGAGGTAGAAGTGGCACGGCCAGTTGACCGTCCAATTTGTGGCCTTGCTCCGGGACGTAGGCACAGAAACCAGGCCTTCAGAGATGAGCTGTCACGTCGTCTGGAAGAACGAGGAAGTCCCAGTAATGCTGGTAAATCACCCTCAAACCTCTACTGCTAGCTCATTGTGCTGTTATCATGCTGTATTCATACATGTCAAATTGGAAGAAATTTGATCTGTTTAATTTACTGTATGTTACTCATTTTAAACAAATTTTACCATATCTTATTCACATAGTAGATGACCCAGTTCTGATGACTCAGCTCATAGAAAGCCTTCCAGCTTTACCTAATTGTGAGCTGGTGGACCCAGCTGATGACCAAACGCTACCCCGCCTGATTGAGGTCTTGGAAAGAAGGCATCGGATCCGCCAGATAATGACAGAACAGTTCAATAAAACTGGTACAGGCCATTTTTCTCCAGCACACATATTGAGAGCCTTTGAAATTGCAGGGTTAGGTAGTGAGAGTAGTTTTATTCAGTACAGCAATGATGCTTCAGTCTCAGTGTTTCCAGTATCTGACTTGGGCTAGGTTTTTCAGGTCATTGATCATATTTTTGTTTTCATGAACAAGCAACATTGCTACTTAAAAAGAAATACAAATCTACATCTGTTGACATCAGTGTGTTTCTTCCTACAGCTAATACAGTGAAGTCCACGCTGCACCAGTTTGACAGCCAGCTCAGTGCCAAGGACACCTTCCTCCACAATCAACAGAGCAAACTGAGTGAAAAAGACAAAGTCATTCTCAACCAGAAGACAGAGATAGAACGATTGGAGAAAAAATCCAAAACTCTGGAATATAAGGTGCTGTCTTCTTTCTACAACTGATGCAAACCGCATATTCATAAAAACTTGGGAATGTGCATTCAGTTCTTTTTCTTTTAAATAATGGTTTGTGTTAACTGTTTTTGTACTCTACTGTTGCTCGTCTTCAGATCGATATCCTGCAGAAGACAACAGGCATGTATGAGCAGGACAAACGCTCACTTCAGCAAGAGTTGGAGACCCGGGAGCAAAGGCTACAGAAAGAGCTGTCTGAGAGGAAGCGCTTGGAGCAGCGCATGCAGGGCATGGTGACAGACACCAGACTCAAGTGGGAGAAGGAGTGTGTAAGTAGAGTTATTCACTGTCGGCCTAAAATCATATTCAGTTATTTTTTTAACCCTCTATGGCATGGTGGTGCCCTCAGGCAACAGACCATATTTTTGGTTATTACACTGTCCCTTAATGACACAGGACACCTCATTGTTCAGTAAAATGAGGAGTAGAAGAGTGTTTGACCTTTGACCTGGGGGTGGAGCGATCCTTTCAGGAACCAAATCTGCATGGGACACAGTGCCAGCTACTGCTAAGACTGATATCACTTTTAAACATGTTTAAATTGAAATAAGTATATATTTCTTTTAAAAAATATGTGCATGAATATGTGAAGGAGTAGTTTTGGTTGTTTAAAGACAGATTTTGATTTTATTTATTTAATAAAACAGTGGTTTTTTTTGGCGTTTTTTTTTTTGCTAATTTCTGGTCCTTAGTACTGCTTGTTTTAGGTTTTTAGGTGCTTTGTCAGTTCAAAACACCTGATTTAACTGATCACCCTGTTATCAGGCAGTTGGAACACATAATACCCAGTTGGCCATTTGAATCAGGTGTGTTGGAGCAGGGATTGGGATCACCTTTTGAGAGCATTGAGTGATGGGATGTGTAAGCAATCAAATCATGTACTAACTCGCAGGAAACAGCTTTTTATGGGAGGAAAGGATATGATTGGACAGCTAGGGTCATAGGTTCACTCCCTCGGTGAGGACAGTGAACATGATAAGATTGACAGCGATTAAGAATCAGGTCTGAGGAACAGTTAGGAGATCAGGGGTCAGTTAAGGCCCATACATATGTGATGTGTGTGGGTAAGAAATGGTGTGCGCATGTAAATGATGATGTGTGTACACCTGTGTGTGTGTGGGTGTCAATAGCTTGGAGAGGACTTTATGAAGGGAGATGTAAGGTACCAGGATGCAATGGTGATCAAAAAGTAAAATGACAGAAATGTGATTTCCACCTCTGTTTCATGAAGTTCCACACAGAATAGTTAATGTCAGACACATTCAGACACACAGAAACACATACAATCGCACATACAGACCCATGCATCATGCATGCAATCGCACATAACCCATGCATGCATGACCACAGGCACAGACGCACACATAAACACACACAAACACTGGTTGTGACTCAGTTGCAGCCACCCCCAAGTAATTCATGCAATTCATACAAATCGTCTACTAATCAGAAGGTTGGTGGTTTGATCCCTGGCTGCTCCAGTCTGCATGGCAAAGTATCCTTGGGGAAGATACTGAACCTGAATTGCTCCCGATGTATTCATCA
>VUQS01060918.1:4097-18215 GCA_015108495.1 Heterochromis multidens
TGTACATCCTCATACTGACCTCATGGCCCATTATTAGTCAATGGTGCTGGTTTTGGTCATTATGCAATGTACTGTTTATAAGTTTGGGGAAGCCTGCAGCCAGCTGAGACTGAAGAAGTCACCAGAGGTGACAAAACGTTTCTCCCACTGAAAACGCTGCGTCCAGATGAACAGATTCAGCTTTTTGGGATTCTTTTACCTGGATTATTGAGCATGCATCAAAAGATGTATGGATTTAGCTTTTTTTCTACATACACTGAATCTGTGCTCTTACACTGAGAAGTATAGTTGCCCTTGATCACTTGTAAAGAAGTGTGTCTCTCTTCTTTGCTTGCTTTTATATAGAAAGCAAAGGGGAAACTATCACCATCAGTCATTTGTCACTTACAGGATAGGGAGCCACACTGGCATCCTGTGAGCATGACGTAATCAACAAAGTAAAAACGCCTCCATCATCACATGTCCTGAACACATGCACTAAAGGTGATGAGGAACAAAGGGGAAAAATAATCTTTTCATCCTTCCACCTCCACCTGTATAATGATGGTGGGGAAAAAAGCTTCCTTTTTTCTTTAACCTAATGGTCATTTTGGTGAAGGTTTTTAATCTACTGCCCTGTCTGCTCTTTATAGTTTCTATTAGTCTCAGTAGCACTTTCTATTACAGCTCGGTAATAATGTGGTAATAAGGGTGGAAACAAGAAGGTAATAATAGAGAAATAGCAAGTTATTACTACTTAAGTAATAACCAAGTAATATCTTTTATCAACAATGATTTAAGCTGAGTAATAGCACACTGAAATTGATGTAATTGGGTAATAAGGGACAAGAAACTATGGGTAAAATGTGGAAACAAATATATCTGTGGGATTAAAAACCAATTAGTAAAAGTTTTATAATGTATTAGTAACATAATAATGACTTGTTAGCAATAAAATAGTAACTTCTGTGAATTTAAAGTTTTATATACTGACTTTAAAGTGATTGTAATCTCATAATAATAAGGTAATATTCCATATCCATCCATTCTCTTCCGCTTATCCAATTCAGGGTCATGGGGGGGCTGGGGCCTTTCCCAGCTGCCATAGGGTGAGAGGTGGGGTACACCCAGGACAGGTCGCCAGTCTGTTGCAGGGCCAACACAGAGAGACAGAGAGACAGACAACCATTCACACTCACACTCAATTTAGATTCACCAATTAACCTAACCCCACTAACTGCATGTCTTTGGACTGTGGGAGGAAGCCAGAGTACCCAGAGAGAACACGCAAACATGGGGAGAACATGCAAACTTCACACAGAAAGGCCCCGGCCAGATGTTGGATTCGAACCCAGGACCTTTCTTGCTGTGAGGTAACATTGCTAATATTAGTTGATATACTGTATTAGGATATTTAACCATATTATGTCCCCAGCATTCTTTTTTGTGTGAAGGTAACAGTGTAAATATTATGTTCAATGCTGTGGCCTATAACCTGGAAACACCTGTGGTAGTTTATGTAGAATCACTTATTATAACTTGTTTTTTTTAGTTTTTAAGGCACAGAAGTCTGTTAGGCAGCTCAAAAGATGTATTAATAAATTGACAATCACTTGTTAAAACAAAGAATATCTGTAGTAAAGAAGCAGTAAAATGCATGAATTTGAACTTCTTTTGTCTGTTTACAGGTGAACTTTATATCTTAACAACTTTCCATTATTGATTGTTTCTCTGTACTGAACAGCTGACCTACCACAGCACTGCTAATTGCATGGTTACACAGTGTGATCTCTGGCCCATCCGGCGCCATACATAATTAAACAAAGAATTGATTTGCCATATAATATACGACAGCATTCTTTCAGTTTACTTGATCTCTTTTTCCTTTACCCACTTCTGTCTTGTCTTTCAGTTTGCCCCTTTGCGACTCTTTAATAACGCTTCCTTCCTCCAAATATTCAGCTAATCATGTTCACTTTTGTTGGGCTGTTTTTCTTTCTTGCTGTTTTGTTTCTGTGTCTCATGCTCTACTATTTGAGGTTGCATCCCTTGTTTTTAACACACTGACATACATTTGTGAATTGGTGACCTACATTTACGACTCTAGGCTTCCATCATTCACGACAGCAGCCTCCCTCTCTTCTTTAGCTCCCTTTATCTCCCGCTCTCATCCTTTTGTCCCTAACATGTGCTTTGCTGATATTTAGCCATTCCATTATTTTCATCAGTAGCTCCCTCATTATTATGCTATTGTTGAGTGGAATAATTTCCACATGGTTTTCTTAGGGTTAAATGCTGGATCTCTATTATGACAAATAGTGGTCTATTATTGTAATTCACCTAGTAATTCACTGCAGCATCTCCAGCTGCTGTGCTGGTTGTAGTTACAATAATTGCAGTGTTTGGCAGGTCTCCACACAGATGCTCACTAAAGATTGAGACTGTTTCAAACAGCAATATCACTGACCACAAAATTCCAGAAAACTGTGGTAAAAATGAGTGAGCCAACCTGTTGACTACATAAAGACACAACTCCCCTTAAACCATGAAACTGTAATTTTTACATTTGTGTTTGACTACAAATAAAATAAACAAGTATTCATTAGTGAGCATTAGAGTTCTTGGCAGTCTATTTTCAGTTTTAATAGAATCAGGATCAATACTTATGCTAAGTAATTGCCCAGCTTCACAGCAGACACAGGGGACACAGCAGTAATACAGGAGCTTGCATTACCACTCACCGGCCATGTTTCTGAACACCAGGCTAAAGAATTTTCTATCAGTTTTTTTTTCTTTACTGAAAACACCTTTCTGCATGTTTGATATGAGCAGCTGTAATTTTAGCACAGAGTAAATCAAAAACAAATGGCTAAGAGCTCTAGTCTAGCACTACGCTTTCCTACTATAAACTGTAATTTGAATTGATTTTGCAATTAAAAATACTGAAAAGCACATTTATTTCCCTAAAATTTCTCTGTTTTTTATATCCCCTGTAAAAGCTAGTTCAAAACAAAGCTGTTTCACCTGTGTTTCTCTAGTATTTTAAAAGATGTAGTAAAAAAGAACTTATTTTCATAAATATGTTTTCACTACCGCCTCCTGCCACTCTAAAATATAAAATAAATAATAATAAAGTTTCCAAAGAAGGTTCAGATCTCAGTATCACTTATTATAAAAAAGCAGAATCTTTGATGGTGTATGCCTGATTAACAGTTATGTCATTATAATGCCTTTGTAGCAACCTAGCTGCACACTTCATTTACAAGCGCCCAGATTTTAATTTCTGGTTGACTGAGATGAGATGTTGTCCTATTGGATTTTTGGTGCTTTACAGTATCTGTATCAGAACCTACAGCTGTGCAGCAGAAAATGCTGTTTCAGAAATAGCATTTGTCACCATAACATAGTGGCTTTGTGCTGTCGCCTCACACCATGTGGATCTGCAGGAGAGCAGCGTAACCACATGAAGATATAACCTTCAATCCCTTTTTCAGTCTGTTTGTACTGGCAACTGGTGACAGAAATACAGTACTGTGCAAAAGTCTTAAACCACCCCATTTCTTTATATTTTGCTTCCAAGAAGCCAAACTTTCTTGTAATTTGAGCAATAGTCCAGTCCTTGTGCCTGACCATTTTCAGAGGAAAGGGTTTTTTTGTTGTTGTTGTGTCTACACGTAACAGACATCTTAGCAAAGAATACATTTTAAATTGTATCTTTAGGCACTTTGTTACTAACAGCCTGTTGCAACATAAGTTGTTTCCCTCTTCTTTAGTTGAGTCTATGAAAAATGCCAAAGATATCACAGTTTGACAGGTATAAAATAGTATTTTTGAACCAACAAGGTGATTTCCAAAGAGCTTTTTAAAGAAAACTTGGCATATCTTGCCAGGTTGTGCAGTGTGTCCTTAAAAAATCTGAGGAAACTAGACAAGTGGAGGACAAAAGAAGAAGTGGCAGACCTAAAACCTATCTACAGCAGATGAAGAGTATCTTAAAGTCATGTCCTTAACAAACAAGCACAAATCCAGCAAAGACCTGACACAGGACCTGAGATACATCTGGCCCTTCAGTTGTTCCACCTACTGTTCACTGAAGCCTCATCAGAAATGGTCTCAGTGGAAGGCTGGCTGTCAAGAAGCCATTCTTAAGGAAGGGAAACAAGAGAAAAGACTGAGAACTGAAAATCAGAAAGTCTTATGGAGTGATGAATCCAAATGTGAAAGTTTTGGTTCTAATGGTCATAAGTATGTATGGAGGTCAGGAGAGAGGTACAACAGTGAGTAACTACAGCCATCTCTAAAACATGGTGGAGGCTCTGTCATGGTTTGGAGCTGCAATTCAGCCAATAGTGTTGGAGATCTTGTCAGAATTGATGGAATTATTATGCAGAAAAGTACCATCAGATTTTGATCCACCATGCAATACCATATAAAAAAGCGTCTGATTGGCAATGGCTTCATTTTTCAGCACAACAATGATCCCAAACACACTGCCAATGCAGTTGAACACAACTAAGTGAACATTTCTCTTAAAATGTAATCTCTTATGTCTACCTCAAAGTGTTTGCATTTTTCCTGTGGAGCCATCAGTTACTCAGCCATCAAATCTTTAAGACCCCTAGATTGTATCAATGACAGGAATAGTGGCTTATGAAGAAGCATGTCACACTGACAACCTGTGAATGTGACGTGGTGTAAATGACAAAGAAATACACACTTTATACTTTCTATAATTTTATATATTTATATATTTCTCTTAATGTCTCATCACTTTCTCTCCTTGTTATCGCTTTTATTCCTTTCCTTATGATTAGCATTTATTTTCTCGTCTTAATCTCTATACATCCATTCTCTTGCCTTTTTTGCTTCCCTCTATCACTATCTTTTTCTCTGTGATGCTGACTGATGCCTCTCTGTGCGGCAGGTGATCAATCAGCCCTTTTTTTCCCCTCCCCTCAAGGCACCAGGGTGCCACAGCAAGTGGCCATAACACGTGCTAGTGTCGTGCCCACTCCCCCCACCACAACCCTGATGCATGCACTCACAGATGCACAAACCCTGTCTTTACAGCTAAGCTGTCTGTGTGCCCTTGACAGTGTGTTTGTTGCTTGCTTGTGGGTGTTCATAAAGTGTTTATCCTATTCATGCAGCACTTTTTGATTTCAATTGTAACCAGTTCCTTCAGAGCATGCTGTTTTGATAAATGAGTGCAATGTTTTCTTTGTCTTTAACTCAGTCAGCAGACTGCATATGTTCTCATTAATTATATGACACTGGCATAAAAAAACCCCAAACATATTTAGCTAGTATAACGTAATCAAAGCAAAGAGCTGCTGAGAGGAACATAATGATTCAAAAATGCTTTGTTTTAGACACGAGTTTCATTCACATTTTTCATTACAAAGTATAGGTGCCGTTTGTATAGTTCTGTAATAATTAAATTGGTAAACAAGTTAAATGAATAATATTTGTGCTCTTCTAAATGTAAACGTGAAGCAAATGTGAATAATTTCTTTGGAGTTTTGGCTTGAAAATATAGTATTGTTTATAAATCCTTAGCAACAGTTTCTGTGCAGCCAGCTGGACGCAAGCAAAATATCACACGTGGCTGTTTGAGTGCTGCATAATTAGTTTTATTTCACACAGGCTTGATCCTCTATAATCATGCCCACACACTATTACAAAACAGCACAGTGGAACTTTCCTGAAACAGTTCAGCATGCCCTTTGTCAATATTCTCTTAATGCTGTTGGGAGTTTTTGTCCTTATTTTCCCCACAGCACCAGCTCTGAAGTCTACCTGATTAGTCATTCTCAGCTGTATACGTACTGTTACATGTGAATTTGGCCAGTTGAGGAATTGAGGAGGGTCTGTGTTATGGCCTTACAATTCATGTAGTGTGTGTGAGAATGTAAAACTGTAAGAATGCAATTCCATGGATGAAACCAGCTCTGGTGTGTACTCTGGTGTGTAACAGTATGGTCCTGCAACCAAAACTGTTTGGTACACTATGTTAGGTATGACATTTCCATGGTTCAGTGAGCCAAAATGTGAGCCAAATACTTACTGTCAGAAGACTTTTTATGTTTATGTGCAAAAATTCTAGAGCACGTTTTCTTTTAGCAGTGCACCATTTGGTACCAACCAGCAATAGCGTGCTATCATGATAAGTCTTGAAGTTGGTCAGACAGGATGTCAGTTTTATCAAAAATATTAGATGAGTTAACTCGTGTAAAAGAAGTATGGTTAATCCAACTTGTTGGAAGAGCTTCAGGGAGCATGGTGTCAAATGCTTCTAGGCCCCTTCAACCAGATACTGTAAATAAAAGATGGATGTAGCCACACCCATTGGTTAGCAAGGTCTCATCATGAAGCCTTGAGATTTTTTGGCATTATGACCTTGCTGTTCTGAAACCAGATGATGAGTAAGGAGTGGAGGTGATTGAGAAACCAAGGGACACCGGACATCAGCACCTTCACTTAATGAGTAATTAAATCTGACTGGTAGTTTAATACAAAATACTGTCAAGTAAGATTATTTTTTTATTTCATGTGCTGCAGGCTGGTGGTCCTTCCAGCTGACTGATGCCACAAAGACGCAAGTCACCATATGATCTCACATTCACACACATTCTTTTTTCCGTTCTCATCCCTGTCATATTCATGTATGCAGATGTCAATAATTTTACAGTAGCATTACTTCAGAGCTAGTCTTACAAAAGAGGAGCAAGCATAAACAAAGTATTTTCCCCCCCCGAAGCACCAGATAATTTCAAATGGAGCATTTCAAACAGCTCAATAAATATCACCAAACAGGACAAACAGGACAACAAACAGATGAAAGATTATTTTTAAAGGTGAGGATTGCTCAGCAAGTGACATTTGACTTTTTTTAATCAGACAGGGGATCTCAATGTGATGTGTTGCTGAAGTTTGTTATTTCATACTGAGAAATGTCTCTGACAACAAATTAATAATTTTATGTTATACTGGACAGTAAGTGCAGATTAAACTGGATAGTTTGCAGTGTTGTGGAACAGTTTACAGTGGAGACTGTGGTATTGTTAGGTTAGGCCATGTATAGCAGAAAAAAACATTACAAGACGGAGACATGGCACTGAAAGATTTCAAAATTTAAATTTACAGGAGAATTTTGCAATAGAAAAGTTGGTGGTAGAACGTCCAAGAAAAAGATTTTAAAATGTTATTATTTGGCAAAGTCAGTAAACTTCTATTCTATGTATGTTAGAGTCATCAATTTGAATTTAATGTTCTTTAGTAACATCTGCCGAATTCTGCCTTTAAACTGCCTGGGGATTGGAAAACAGTCATGACAGCTCATGTAACATCTGCTTATATAGAGGGCTAAATCCACCTCAGAGCCAGACAGGTCAGCTGACCACAGCCTGTCCACAAAGAAGACAAATCTACTGGAACTCGCAATAGAAAATTATTATGAGACTTATTTTAACATTGACTTTGATACATTTGGATGCTTTATTGCAGTCAGGAGTCATCAGCTGCTGGCTATTAGAAGGAATCCCGCTTAAATCATACGGCGCTTCCACATTGGCTTCACTTTTCTGAACTGAAAGTTATCTCCATCTTTTATATATAGTATATGACTTCACCAAATTAACTATAAAGCCGCAGGGGTTAAAAAGTAAAATTAAAATTGCTGCAAATGGACAATTCTATGACAAAAGAAAACTTTTGGGCAAGTATAAAAAAAAAAATCCCAATTACTAACCCTGGTTATGTCTTTCCTAATGAATTTAACCCTAATATGAGCAGTTGTGTAAGTGTTGCTGTTGATTAAAAAAAATGTGGAGATGCCTTTCCAAATGGGGATGAGTATGAGCTAGTCATTGGTATAGGTCAGACTTTTCAAATGCCTTGCAGTGTGTGGCATTAAGTGCCAAATACACATACTGGGAGAACATGCAGAAAGCCCCAGATTAGCTGAAGGAAAGCACAACCTGGAGGCCCCAGCCAGTGGATTCAAACACAGGACTTGCTGTGAGGCAACAGTACTAACCACTGCACCACTGTGCTGCCCCATTTTCTCTAAACATGTCCTTTAAATTTAACTCACCCCTGATTTTTCCTTGATTTTTTTTTTTTTTTTGTAATTAGACTTACACAAGGAGAACATATATCTGCAATATTACACTGCTATTTGCACTCTATGCATTTTTCCTTCCCTTTTTATCAGACATACAAATTATTGTTGTTAAACTGGCACAACTTTCGTGCTTCACGTGGAGTAGAACAATTCTTTTGTCATTTAAGAATATAAGTGTAATGAACGGCAGCACTTGGAGGACCTTTCACCACAGTTTTCCTTCTTCTCTGTATTTGGAAGTGAATGAGAGAATGGAAGATGTCAAGAAATTGTATCACGACTTTGCTGTCATGGTTAGTTTTGCTGGTGTGGCGTTGAATTTTGCACCACTTTATCACCCTCACTTGTCTCCTGGGGTGATCTGTTCTCATAGCAGTAAGACGATATTCAGTGTTTCTCCTGTCTGAGTGAGAGGCTAAAATTACACTTGTGCAAACAAGCTGAGTATTTCCAAACCAGATGACATAATCTTCTGATATAAACTTGCACCATGTAAAATAATTTGTCTAAGGAACTGTAAGTCAATTCCACCTTGATGTTCTAACATACATATTCAGCATCCTTCACTTGTAAATTTAACGTGTTTTTCCTCCTATTTTAAAAGTCTCCAAATGTTCCGCACGATGACTCACAAATGATTCAGATTGTCTTTTATGGCACAATGTAAACAGAAATCTAAGGCTGTATTTACACAGCACTTTTAATATTTAGGAATGTCCTGTATTAGGGTTACTGTGTGTCACTTCAGTACATCCATTCAAGAATTTCAAACATGCACATGATGCAGATGATGTTTTCAACTGTCCGTTCACCATGAAAGGCACTTTTAGCTGGTGAACCTCCTGCTATACCTGTAGAAGAAGCTAAATTGTTTATATCAATATAGCAAAATCCGAGAGGATAATGAGGCAGACTTGATGCATGCTCTCTTCCTATGCTTTGTATCAAAACTGTGCATCCTGTCAGTAATTGTGAGGTATCATTTTAGTGCTCAGTTTATATTACATAGTTAAAATCTATGTAATCATATCTTAATTTATGAGCTCCGATAAGGGGATGAAAATGAATGCCTTATTTCTGCCTTTTTGTTTAAGATTTTGCTCCCACTCTGGTAGTTTTTCTAATATTTGTTTTCCATTATGTATCAGTGAAACTTAAGAATCACATCAACAATGTACCAAACTGTGATTCATCAGTTTTCTGTAACACATGGATGAATAGGATTGGCATGACAAAAAAACAAAAAAAAACCAATTCATGTCTCTCAGTTACTGTCTTTCTTGTGCAGGACAACAAGAGGAGGGCAAAACAAAATAGTCACAGCGAGACTAAAAGAGAATAGATTGATCTCAGGCTGACCTCAGTTTAAGTGCAGAGTCCTGGAATCCAGGATTACTGCAGGAGCTTTGCCAAAGATTTAATTTCAGTCCTTTAATGGGGAAGATAAAAGATAGAAGGAGGGGGTGTAAGTCAAGGAGAGAGACACAGAGAGGGAAAGCAAAAGAAAGGGGCACCATATCTTTACACATCTCCACATACTGTTGAGCTGACACGCATCTCTGCAGTGAGACAGGAGGGAACACTTTGTGCTTATTTTTCAGGTCAGTCAGCACTGAGCAACACCATATGAATTAGCACACCCCCCCCCCCGTCTCTTGCTCTGTCTCTCGCTCTCATTTCAAAAAGGCTGAATGGAAAGCTTCACCTGCAACATAAAACAGCACTCCACATTCCTACAGTAGTATTTCCTGCATTTTATATGGATTCAACAGTTGCATAACTAATTTTCATAACTGCTCTGGTATTTTGTGCACACTGAGCTCCCAGGGGGTGTAATGGGAAGCATCAAAGTCATAAAACATAAAATCCAAAATGAATAAATATTAATAAATGCTGGGATTAATAAATGCTATGGATTTGCAATACCATAATGTTCTATTTTTGCCCTGTCTTCCTCTGTCTTCTGCTGGAGGTTTCTTCCTGTTAAAAGGGAGTTTTTCCTTCCCACTGTCGCCAAGTGCTTGCTTATAGGGGATTGTCTGATTGTTGGGGTTTTTCTGTATTATTGTAGGGTCTTTACCTTACAATATAAAGCGCCTTGAGGTGACTGTTGTTGGGATTTGGTGCTATATAAATAAAATTGAATTGAATTCTATTTTTTCTATATTGTGCCCTTTTTGCTGAAATTACTTCTGATTTTTTGAATGTGTTGATCAGTTTGCCTGCCCTTATATGAAAACCTTACTTATAAAGATGTTATGAATGAGCACTCTGGTTCTTTGATCTGATTTATCAAATTAGCGTGTGGGAGATGGTGAACAACAGATGGTTCATCCAATCACCTGCCAAGTATTTTTTTTAATGTTGCCTGCCCTTTTTCAGACAGTTTCCAGCTTCCTAGATTGGGCTTTGGGGTGGTATAGTTATTGAGGTTGTAATTCATAGTTCAGTCATTTATGGTGGTGTTAACTATGGTGTGGACCAAACCATGGTGGTCTTACATGTTTGCATAAGACTTACAAACCAATGTAATGTAAATGCAATGTAAATGCAAAGCAGGCAGTCTGCAAAAGTGTTTGATAAAAAGATTCAAATGCTGTATGAATTAAAAAGACATTGTAACACCTGAATGTTTGTGTGCATCAGTACATGAGCTTCAAGTCTTTTTAGAAAGTGGAACAAGCTCTTAAAATTGTGAGTATTTTCATTATCAATTAAATTTTTTTTCTCTATAAACCCTCTCACACTTTCTCACAGACAAATGTAATGTTTTTAAATGTTTAATTTCATTTAATGGACTGACTTGTTAATTTACTAATCACTTTAGGTGTCCTATGTTTATATCTCACAGGTGGATTCTGGCAGATCCTTGGCAGCTTCCAGAATCTGACTGACAACAACTAGTGTATCACATCAGTTTTGTGCTGGCTAAATGTCAAAGATAGTGAGATGAAAAGTCAAATGACTTTAAAACAGTTATGTTTATTTTTATAGAAGAGATTTCTTTGTTTCCCTGGCATAAATAGGGAATAAACAACAAAGAAAAAAAGAATATTAAAGTAAACAACAGAAAGAAAATAGTACCAGCCTCAGCCAATCTTCATTTTTAAACATTGGTATGGGTATAAGCCTAGAATATCATAATGCACCTCTGTATGTGACAAAATTCAAGTTCAAAAATCCATATATTTGCTTACAGATTTCCATTTAGTGAATGGAGCTACAATCATGTGAAAAAGAAAGTTTTCACAGATTCTAAGCAGTCATGTGGAAAACTAAGTACACCCCATGAGTCAACAGTTTGTAGAACCACTTTTAGCATTGATAACTTCAAGTAACCTGAAGTAATTGTTTTCTGTATGACTTTATCAGTCTCTCACATGGTTACTGAGGAATTTTGGCCAACTGTTCTTTACAATGTCTCTTTAGTTTATTGAGGTTTGTGTGCACTTGTTTATGCACAGCTCTCTTTAGGTCCTGCCACAGCATCTTAATTGGGTTGAGGTCTGGACTTTGACTTTAGCTATCAGAAAGATAGCCTCACATTTGATTCTAGAATACTTTGGTATTGTCAGGTACAGATGTGTAGTTGGCAGGAATTGGACCCAAATGCAGGACTCAGAAACAACAGAAGTAAACTAAAAGGCAGCTTTATTGCTAAACTTTAACTTATCCTGGGTACAATAGGTCATGAAAACAAGGAAAACCAAATCTACTGGGAAAACATACTGCAAGGGAGGACAAAACCATGAGGGTGGACGCAACAAAGAACAAAGAGAGACTCAGACAATAAATACACACCAGGTAATTAGGGAGATGGGAAACAGAATGTGGCTGTTGAGACAGGGGAAACAAAACTGAACATCACACACACAAGACAGGACACTATCAAAATAAAACAGGAAGTAACACACACTAAGACCAAGACTGAGACATGCGAACTTAGCACTGGGACTGGGGATAACCAGGCATATAGACATGACAACCTGGGGAGATACAAGGACGAAACACAGAGAGAGGATCGCAGGAACAGGAAGGGATAAAGACCGGGACGTATACTTAGACAAGACAGGGAACACAGCCAGCCACGGAGACAAAGCATGGAGACCACGTGACTGGGGAAACGGAACGTAAACAAACACGAAAACACAGAAAACAGAACACAGAGGCAAGACTACGATGGAGGATGAAAGGGAACAACAAAATCAAAACCCAAGAACTAGAAATATAAATAACTCAACTATGAGGCTCCAGGAAAAACTAAAGTTATGACTAATACAGAAACCTAATACAAAAACAAATACAGAACTAGAACCAGAAAATCTCTTAATATTAAAAGAATGAAAAAACTCTGATGAATATTTAACATGCTAACTGAGGCCTGTAGAGTTTGGCATGTAGCTCTCAGGTTTTTTGCAGTTTCTTTGAGCATTGCACAGTCTGACCTTGGGGTGAATTTGCTGGGACATCCATTTCTGGGAAGATTAAGGTCTTGTGTTAACACACACCTGAATGCTTCAGACCAGCAAACTGCTAAAACTTCTGCTTTAATAGAGGTGGTTAAACTTGCTGATGATCATTTAATCAAGTGCTTTTGATTAGCAGCACCTGGCTGCTGCTTATCCTCTTAATTCCTAGAACTGCATAGTCCTGTGAAAACTCTTTTTCACCTGACTGTATATCACTCGGAAATTCAGACATAACAAATGGCACATTTGCTATTAAGAAAAACAGTGACCAGAAAAAGACCACAAAAAAGCAGATCAGTGTGTTTCCATATTTTCGCATACAGTAAATGTACAAGTAGAAGCCTTATGTGTCCTGTGGTGGCATTAAAGAAGTATGCATGTGACTGTAGTTCCAATCTGGCACAGTGTTCATCCTGCATTACACTTTTGTGAGTTCCATAATATAAAACTGACTACTGAAGCTCATGTAAGAGTTCCAGTCAGTATGTTGTGCCAAAGTTCTGTCCTGCCTGGGTGTGATCTCATTATGGCCTCATTGGCAGGCTGTTAATATACAGTGTTGCCAGGGTGAATGTCAGGTCACAGCACTGAGTTAGAAAGGTTTCCTCATGCCACTCTTCATGGATGTTAATTGGTGCTCCAGTCAGCCGGGGGCAGCTCTCCGCCTGCTGTCCAATTGGGGAAAGTGAAATTTTGGCCAGACAAGTCACGGTTGTCCCTCTTTTCCTCTATCAGTCTCTCTCATAATTAACTTGCACTCAGTCACTACTTCAAATAGATAATTTGGCATGAAAGTGATGAAGACAGAAGAGTACAGACTGTGTCAGAGAGCAAGACAGAGAAGAATGGTGAGGGCTGCATTTTAAAATGTGATAATAAGCTGCCAGATATATGTTACTGTTCTGAATGTCCCTTCAGCTTCAGTCATTCTTTCTATCAAGTATTAATTTACTTTAATCTGAATCAGAAATGACTTGAATGAGTTTGTACCAAAGGAAAGACACTACATTTGAACATTTTTTTTTATTTTGAACACTTTGAAAGGTGTTGCTTGTGACACTTTGCACATGTTCACGTGGATTTCAGACAATATTTAGATTATTATAATGCTACTGCTACTTTTTTCATAGTTTTAAAACTGAAAATACAGTGTTGTCCAATTATCATTGCAAAAATATACAATATATAATTACCAAATACAGTGGGGCAAAAAAGTATTTAGTCAGCCACCAATTGTGCAAGTTCTCCCACTTAAAAAGATGAGAGAGGCCTGTAATTTTCATCATAGGTATACCTCAACTATGAGAGACAAAATGAGAAAAAAAATCCAGAAAATCACATTGTCTGATTTTTAAAGAATTTATTTGCAAATTATGGTGGAAAATAATTATTTGGTCACCTACAAACAAGCAAGATTTCTGGCTCTCACAGACCTGTAACTTCTTCTGTAAGAGGCTCCTCTGTCCTCCACTCGTCACCTGTATTGATGGCACCTGTTTGAACTCGTTATCAGTATAAAAGACACCTGTCCACAACCTCAAACAG
>VUQS01060921.1:0-14769 GCA_015108495.1 Heterochromis multidens
TTCTAGGCATAGCCAAGTGGCAGAAGGCTTCCAGTTTGGTGGCCTGAGAATCTCATCTCTGCTTTTCGCGGATGATGTGGTTCTATTGGCTTCGTCAGTTGGTGGCCTCCAGCTCACACTGGAGCGGTAGAGAGCATAATTCATGGTTCCATAAATTATGGCAAGTCGTCCAGGTCCTGAAGCAGCAAAGCAGCCCCAGACCATCACACTACCACCACCATGTTTGACTCTTGGTATGATGTTCTTTTTATGAAATGCTGTGTTAGTTTGATACCAGATGTAACGGGACTCAGACCTTCCAAAAAGTTCAGCTTTTGTCTTGTCAGTCTACAGAATATTTTCCCAAAAGTCTTAGGGATCATCAAGATGTTTTTTGGCAAATGTGAGATGAGCCTTTGTGTTCTTTTTGGTCAGCAGTGGTTTTCTCTTTGGAACTCTCTCATGGATGCCATTTTTGCCCAGTCTCTTTCTCATCGTTGAATCATGAACTCTGACCTTAACTGACACAAGTGAGGCCTGCAGTTCTTTAGATGTTGTTCTGGGTTCCTTTGTGACCCCCTGGATGAGTCGTCGATGCGCTCCTGGAGTCATTTTGGTAGGCCGGCCTCTCCTGGGAAGGTTCACCACTGTTCCAAGTTTTCTCCACGTGTGGATAATGGCTCTCACCGTAGTTCACTGGAGTCCCAAAGCCTTAGAAATAGCTTTATAACCCATTCCAGACTGGTAGATGTCAGTGACTTTGTTTCTCAGCTGTTTCTTTAGATTGTGACATGATGTGTTGCTTTTTGATATATTTTAGCCTACTTCACTTTGTCAGGCAGGTTCTGTTTAAGTGCTTTCTTGATTCAGCAGGTCTGGCAGTAATCAGGCCTGGGTGTGGCTAGTGAAACTAAACTCAGCTTTACAAAAAATGTGGTTAATCACAGTTAATTGATGATTTAACAAGAGGAGGCAATTACATTTTCACACAGGGCAGGTAGGTTTGGATAGCTTTTTTCTCTTAATAAATGAAATCATCATTTAAAAACTGCATTTTGTATTTACTCAGGTTATCTTTGTCTAATATGAAAATTTGTTTGATGATCTGAAACATGTAAGTGGGACAAATATGCAAAAACTAAGAAATAGGAAGGGGGCAAATACTTTTTGACACCACTGTATATGTATTATATGTATCAACAATCATATAAATGATTGCCAGGAAATTTGATTCATACATAGAAATTCACCCTAAACTTGATGACAAAATACAGATAACCCATCTGCCTCAATTGTACTTGTTTGCACTTTTCTGTTAATTAACAAAGGTTTTTATGCTAATGTCCTAAATGAGATAATGAAAATCGTCATCATTATACCTGCTTAACACCAAAATGTTTCAGAAATGTCATTGTCCTGCCTAATTACAACCTCACAGAGATTATACAAAATCAGAATATTTAATCAGAGATAAATACAATGTAGAAAATTGCTGAAGAAAAGACTGAAGCCCTGTGCCCTCATGTAGATGATGTGCAAAAAGATATGCACAAGGGCCTAAAAATTGTTTTGTATTGAATAACGTCTTTGCAAAGTAGCAAAACAAGTACTTAAAATTCTTTTTTAAGTAAAAGTTAAAATACTACTTAAGTAATAGTACAAAAATATACTTAAAATCTCTAAAGTAAATGTGCTGATTATGTAGAATTACCCTTTTCTGAATCTATTGTGTCTCCATCCATCCATCCATCCATCCATTTATTCTCCTAATCTCTAGTCCAAATCAAGGTTGTGGAGGGCTGAGTGAATATCCAGCTTTCACAGGGCAAAAGGCAGGTAGCCCCTTGGATACATTTATAGCAGAATTAACATATAGAGAAAGACCAATCTTAATTCACACCTCTAGCCAATTTAAAATCCCCAGTTAACATAACATGCATGTCTTTGGACTGTGGGAGGAAGCCAGAGTAACCAGAGAGAACTCGGGGACAGGGAGGCACAGAGAAACCATGTAAAATCCATACAGAAAACACCCAGCCAGCTGGTAGATTTGAACCCAGGATCTTCTTGTTGTGAGGCAACAGTGCTAACTACCCATCCATTTTATTTAATTCTGCAGTAATATGACAAAGAGAATCACTATTTAAACAAGCTTTTAAATTAACTGAAAGTAAATATTTAAATTTATAATGTTGGCTAAAGAATTTTTTCCTCAAGTCTTGGCAATCAGAGAACAAAGAAAATAATAATTCTGACATACATCAAAAACTAATTCATATTATGTACAGCTTTATATTTTCATTATATAGCTAGATATGAAACATAATGTGTAAATAAATATGCAGCCCCACAACTTGAATCTAATTTGCCAATATCTTTAACTCCTCTCTTGTTTACCGTTTACCCTTTGATTAATTACTGAAATTATTAATAAAAGGACAGCATTGCTTTAGGGAGGCAGGTTTTCATTTTTCTACCAATGCAGCATGCAAAGTTTGCTAAGTTTCTAATTAGCCACTGGGGATATTTCTAGAACTGAAGGCATCTAAAGGTCTCTGCTGTTTCTTTGCCAAACCAAATTTGTCCATGTTTATTAGTAAATATAATTATGATGTTGACACACTTAACAGAAATTCTGACACTTCCATGTGTTCTGTGCCTTGGGTTGTATCCATAAAAATAGAAATAGACCAGTTATCAGCCAGCTAAAGAGTCCTTAGTGGACTGGGCTTGGTATAACACATATACAAGTGTTTTTTTATATAAACATAGGATTTTTTTTTATGCTTAGCATTTGAGACATTCCTTAGAGTCAGAGGGAGAATAAGAATAACAATTATATCAAGAAATTGCCTGCAAGACTGATTTCATATGTGTAGATAGATAGATAGATAGATAGATAGATAGATAGATAGATAGATCTTTATCTTTGTAAAGACAAAATCTGGCTGAGCACTTATTTTGGATTATATTACATTGTACAAGGAATAGAGGAAAATTGGAGTGAATATAGATATTGTACCATTTACAACATTAGGTTCAATGAAATTAGAAAAAAATGATTTAGAAAAATAACATTTAAAAATTGAACAAGACATGCATCCAATTAGGTGGAGACCCATAATTTGATACTGTGTCTCTCTTCTGGCATACTAACACCTCACTATCCCCCTGGTTAGAGCTCTACGTGGTGGGGGTACAAAGGGAGATCTATGAGTGCTGCCGTTGTGACTCTTACCTGGATAAATGCTATAGATAAATTGATGAACTAAGACAAACATTAAAATGGTGAAATTAGCCACTCATAAATTTTATATCAAACATTAAAGATACTTCACCCAGTTCTGAAAAGAGGTTGCACACCTCTACATTTGACATAAATTAATAGTCATCAGCTGCCACTGGTTAAAATGATGTATTCAGTCACACCTGCAGTGCTTTGTCATGGGACAGTGCTCAATTATGGAAATCTGCAGGTTGGTCTGCAAGCTGACAGGGGAACTAAGATATTTTAATGTACTCAAGTCTTGTTTGTGTTTTAGAATCAGTCTGCATGTCCATGTAGACACAGAAATTGAGCTACCAAGAGTAAGCTAATTAAATGGTAAAGTTACCAAACTGAGTCAACACTCTTATTTTATGTTGTATTTGCCCTCTTTGTTTTAATGGCCTGACTGTTAGGACATGAAACCTGACCACTGTAAACATACCAAAGACTGCACAAGGAAGCAACTCCGTATTCTTAAACTGCATCAGTTTCTTCACAGCTGATATAAAAGTAGTGTTTTGTTTGTGATTGATTGGCTAGTTTTATGTATGCTAGTTCATTCATTTAATGACATGACTTCCATTATTTTTAATTTTTATTAATATGTTACCAAACTTTATCACACTGCTTATTAAAGTTAAGGTTAAGTTACAGTTTGTTTATTTATTTATTTATTTATTTTTAAGATCTGGTACCTGAAAGATCTTTGTCAACATTTGCATGTGTATCACCGGATATGGAAAGACGTAATTCTGATCCCACTGCCATTAACAACCCAATCCAGTTAATTGTAAAATAACAAGGCAGTTATATGAATAAGTTGAAAAACTTCAAACAGACAGAGCGCTGATATGGCCAAATTACAGCTTTGTACAGAAAAGTACAGAAAAGCACTTAAATGTAAATGATTTTTGCATCGATAGCACTATGTCAATTGGCTTGAGATAGATTTCAGAAAGTTATGCCAGATATGAATAGTCCCCTCACTCTGCATTTATATTTATACATATGCCCCTGAGGGGAAATGCTAAAACTAAGGTTCACTGGTAACATATACTGATCTACACATTAACTTACACAGTGTATAGTAAGTTTTCAAGATTGAATTAGGGTCATATTGCATTAGTAACTACCAGCAGTGTGTTTATGTCAGCAATGTGCAGCAGTCATGAATGGGATGGTAAAGAGAAGTGGTTTGAAGAGCTGCAGTTTGGGTGAGAGGCTGGAGGCAGTGCGTACAACACTACAGACTTGTATCAAATTCAAAAATGAATTAGTGCAGGTGATTGTGTTGTGCCCAGCACTGACTTTTAGAAGCGAATGGGCTTCACATAAAGAGAAGCATTTCCGCATTTCATTAATTTGAGAAGCTGGAAAGCAGAGACAGAGGCAGGGGAAATACAGTGTAGCAGGATTTGATGTAAAGCCAGGAGAGGCAACACATGTGGCTCCAGGGACAGAAGCCTTTACCACTTTACTGCTGTTGGGCACTGAACTTGCTTTAAAATCCCTTGCACAGTTTCCACTGAAACATGCATAGTACTGAAATAATCACAATGGCACAATTTCCCACTGGAAATTTGTTGGAAATGGAAACAAAATGTCAATTTTCCACAGACAAGTATGTTCTATTTTTTAAAGGGAAGCTATGGCATAACAAAGACCAAATAAAAAGAACACAGATGCAGTGTCCTCTGTCTCCAGTCTATTCACTCATCCATCCATCCACCCTCAGAACAGCTACTAGCAACTAGGCATTCTCATTTAATCCTCAGCTTGCATGAATTATTAAGACATTAAGCATCAGCTGCTGCGTTGTCTCAACATGTCATTACTCTGTCATGAGCTTAACTTTACTAAAGCAAATTAAAAATGTCAGCAGTTGACCTTAAAAAACAAGGTGGGACATTCACTTCTACCCCAGAGGAACATATTGCGAATGTGGTGCACAACACCATATTTTATTTAAGATAGGGAAGTGTTATGCTGTCTTAGCTCTGAAATTTGTTAATTAACATTTAGAAGCAACATTTAACAATTTATTTTCTATTTAGAATTGCTGTGGTAAATCATAAATTTGTATATAAGTATATGCCATAGAGGAGGACAAATAAACCTTAGAATATACAGAAAGAATGACAATCATGAAACTACAAACCCAATTTGGTAACACTTTATAATGAGTACACACTATTAAGCAGTAAAGTAAGTAAGGTGATACTAATTACTGAATTTGTTATTTACAAAGCATTATTCCTACATTAGTACACTTTACTATGTAATTTATAAAAACATATATAAATGCTTTATTCTTGATTAATAAACTAATATATAAAATGACAGCGTTTTATACTTTATATAGCATGTATTAACCATTTCTAAATACAGTATTACATCAAGTACAAACCAGTTATTTAGAAGCTGCTAATGGTTCATGGTATTATTCAGAAAGTCTAAGTAAGTTTTTAGCAAAGTATTTAGATGCAGATTTATACATATAATGATTAAGAAATGCATTAATTATCTGTGAGTGTGTCGAAAGACGTTTTATAAATACTTGTTAATTATTACAATTCATGATTAATTTAGGTTACTGCAAGATGCAAACATAACCCATTTGAGGTTTATAGAAAACTGGATTTTTTGTAGGACCAGAGTCTGAGGGCATAGGAGGAGAAGTGAGAAAGAGACACACTGAGCACCTGAAGCCAAGGGTTACTTTCAACTTAAATATATTGATATTTTATTGAAATATAACTTTCAATTTGGATCAAGGAGGAAAATGCTTCCTTTGGCAACACACTCAGCACAGGAGGGTTACTTTCAGATACATAAAAAAGAAAGATGAGTGAAGCAAGACAAGTAAAATTATTTGAAAAAAGTGGTTGTTGTAGTAATAAACAACATTTTCTAATCCACAGTCAGTGTGTGCTCTTCCTTGTTTACATTCCACTTAGTTGAGTTACTGCTGTGAGCTTCTGTCAAACTCATGAAAGAAAGATGCTGATGTCTAGAAAGAATGTTCTCAAGAGCTTTAATTTGCTCAATAAAGATGCATTGCATTGCCTATTTTACAGGCAGTGGCATGATCCTGTGATTTGACAGGTGGTATAACGGCTTAGTTTACCTCAAATAAATGCAATCGAATAAAACAGATTTTTGTACTTCTCTTTTGAAATTTCCATGCTAAAATTACCCACTGAGATTTATCTGCCTTTGAGAATTCTTTCTTTTTTTAATTTTTAATGCTCACATCCCAGAAAATTGTATTCACATAATATTTAAAGATGTTAATACACTGTTTCTAGGGTTGAGTAGTGAAGAATTAAATGTAATCATTTAATCATCATCCTACCAACATATTTAACACATGGACTAACAGCTGGGGTCCTTGGGGAGCCCAAGAATAATTTACAGTAGGAAACAATAGGAAATAATAATTGCAAAATAATAATGATATCAAAACCTATTTCTTCTCAAAGCATTATTAGTTATGTAATTAATGAGCTAATGTAATGTAATGTAAAGAAAAAATAGATTAATACAATTTTTGGAAAGATCCAAATAATCTGCACATTTTGTAAAACAAAAATCTATACTTTTCTTTAATACAACTTACAGCTTTTACCCCAAGTACAATCCATATTATTATTTAAAAGCTTATTTAGCATCCTTTGATTCTGGAATCACTTAGTTTTCAGTAATTTCAAGTAAACATTATTTGTGCTGTATTTATATGATAAAACCATTCAGGGTCATTTTGACCCAATATAAAATAACTGAAATAAACACACAACCAGCCAGCCCAGAGATGTAATTTCTCCTAGGGCAGACCTAATGTGTCCTGTGTCTGCCCCGGGGTCTCCTCCCAATAGGACTTGCTCACCTAGGAGGTGCCCAGGAGGCATCCTGGTCAGTTACGAGTATCACCTCTACTAGTTCCTTTCGATGTGGAAGAGTAGTAGCTCTATTCTGAGTTCCTCCCAAATGACTGACTTCCTCACCCTATCTCTAAATCTGAGTTCAGAAACCCTTTGGAGGAAGTGATCTTATTCTTTTGGAAGTTATCAGGGTGTATGTTTAGCTTAAGTTGCTTTTAGTTGTTTCTGGTAAACAAGATCCTAAAATACTTTCACTTTTTCACATGGGGCACCAACTCATTCCTGACCTGGAGTGGGCATTCCACCCTTTTCTGACTGTGAACCGTGGCATCAGACTTGGAGATGCAAATTCTCATCCCAACTATTTCACACTCAGCTGCAAACTGCCCCAGTGCGAGCTGGAGGTCATGGCCTGAGGAACCCAACACAACCACATCATCTGCAAAAAGCAGAGACCAACAAACCAACACCCTCCACCCCTTGACAGTGCCTAGAAATTCTTTCCATAAACTTTATTAGCAGAATTGGTGATAAAGGGTGGCCCTGGTGGAGGTCAACAACCACCAGGATTGAGTCAGGATTTCCCAAAACATTAGTATTTTGAAAAAGTACTAATCAAAGCAGAAATTAGAAACCAATGATGTAACATCATTATGAATAAATATAATGACAAAGTAATGATAAAAAACACCTGTGAAATATGACAAAAAATGCATAAACCCCAGTTAGTAGAATGAGGATTAATAAGGTTACAAATAATAAGCAACTTTTCCAAGACATATAATTAGATTATAGTTACATTGGCAAAGGCTACTTCACCTGTAAATTCTAAATATACAAACTGCACTTCATTTACAATGACATATTTAGATAGAAAAAAGAATGTCTGTGTCCTCATCTGTATGTGTGTGCGTAAGATTAAGTATTCTCTGTTTGATTTTCTAGTTATCCAAAAATATTTTGATTTGATTATGTTCTGTTTTCTTTGCCCAGTGGATTGCATTACCTATTATTATAGAAATGTAGATGTAATTTGTACTTACTGACTATATCTGATCCAACCCTGAACATCTCTTTACAAAATCAGTATAACATTCTGTAATGTTTTTAATGGAACGGAAAAACTCCTATAAAGCCAGCTAAGCTATAGCCTCATATACAAGCAACCAAACTGTTAGACATAAACAAACTAAGCTGTTTTGTCTTTTTGTACAGATAAAACAAACAAGATCTAAAGTGCTGTTTTATGAGCTTTAATTGTGCTAGGTGGATTTGTATTTTTGGGACTCAGCCAGGGTAGCTACATCTCCATTTGCTTTCTTTATGCTAAGCTAAGCTGTTTGGCAGCTGGCAGTAGCTTCATATTCAGAGTGTGGCATTAATCTTCTCATTTAACTTTTGGCAAGAAAGCAGACAAATGTATTTTTCAAAAAGTTGAACTATTGCTTTAGGCAAAATCTTTCTTTGATTGAATGAGAAGCAACAATTTCCTGCATATCACACTTCATTCACAGGGAAATCTCACCATGTTTTACACTGATTCCAAGTGATCAGTTTTTATATTTTATTTTGTAGTTTTGCTTATTTCTTTTCCTTTTTGTATTCTGGTTATACCTTTTTATGAATTATAGTAGTTGTGATCACCATGTTTAAAATGCTTTGATTTGTTTTGGGTGAGTTTTATAATGAAATGCCCTTTTATGCCCTTTACAAGTCATGCACTTTAATACATTGACATAGCCTGGCACATGTAATATTACATAAAACCAAGCTGCATAAAGACAAGAATTTTCAATTGTTTGTATTGCAATGAAAAGGGCTTTAATGTTTTTCTTAAAGAATGCATTCCTGTCATATTGCATTAAAGAGAGATTGAAATGACTACAAAAGGTAATCATGTTGGTAATTAGAGACAGTGAAGGGCGATCACTAACCATGTTGCTCACACAGTGTGAATTGATCAGCTCAGTTACAGACACCATTCCACAAGGAAGTCTTATTATTTTGCTTTGCCTGTTTGCCTCAAATTTCTAAAAGCATACCACAAATGTCATAGTAGAATTTCTAATTAAGGATAGATGGCCTCTGGTCTCTTGTCAGATGTACCTCAGCTGTATGTTGATGTCAAAGTTGAATATCATAAATCTGCCTTTGAAAGATGGAATAAACAGCAAGACATTTAACTGTTGTTCTCGCCTTCCTAAAACTTTGACCATTTCCATTCTTTTCTGCCTCCCCTAATGTTCCATCTTTGTGTCTCGGTATGGGGTATTTTGTTAAATATTGATCGAGAGACAAGATTGAGGGGCTTAGAGAGAGAGAAACAGAGAGAGAGAGAGAGAGAGAGAGAGCCTGCAGCCAGCACTGAAAGGAACAGCCTTCTGTCTGGACTTGGCCACAGATGTTTGCAACACAGCACCATTGCAAATACAGAAAGCTTTCTAAAAGTCACACAAACATATGATGTGCACACACACACACACACACATACATGCACACACACACAGAGCTGCAAACAGGCTCCAAACAGTATGAGCATGATAGTGAATCAGTCTCTTTCACATTAGGCTATAATTGGCAGGAGGCTGGATGAGGCTATCACTTATCTTGTCACTGAGCAATTGTTATGGGTAATGGAAGCGGAGTGCACGTGTTTTTGTATGTGTATGTGTGTGTCAGCATGTCTCTCCGTCTGTGTGGGAGAGTAGTTGTATTTTTGTGTTGAATTCAGTCTGTGTGTGTGTGGGGGTGTTTGTGTGACACTCCAGGCAGCAGATGGAACTCCATGCTAATTGGGTGGAGATCAGTGGGGGAGTTTGGAGCAGACTGACCCGGGGCTGGGCTAGCGCTCCTGGGCTTGGCTTGCTCCCACCCATGGCTCTGCGGCTGGTTCCCTGGCTACTGGTACCAGGCTTCTTTCCATCACTTCGTCAGCCCATCCATCCATGGAGAACCCTTTCTGACCAACAACCTGCTTGTTTGTTCATTTATACTCTTCCTTTGCTCCCTTGTTTGTTTGTTTCCTCCATCTTTTCATCCACATTTTTACCTCTTCTCTTTATTTTTTTAAACACCGGCTTTATTAATTTCTCAGTTTAAACAGATGTGTATTACTTCCATATGATATCCACTTGATATACGGCGGAATGCATCCCATATTTTTGTCTGGATTTCTTTTTAAAAAAATCACCAGATAGTGATTAATATTGTACTGCACTGCAATTTATCATTTTTAGGTTGTACATGTAGAACTTACTGCAGTTATTTTGTGGATTTAAGCTGTTTCAATTGCCTCAGTCTTTTCATATAATCACAGACTGATTCCATGATGTTAAGATTTTGGCTCTGTTGTGGCCATGCCATCTGTTGCAGGATTCCTTGTTCTTCTTGTAGCTGGAGATTGTTTATTATGACACTGCTTGCATTTGTAGTGTCACTCACATGTTGCAGAATGAATTTCAGGCTGATTAGTTTCTGCCCTGATGGTGCCAAAACATTTAGTCAACTGACTTAGACAAAAATGCATTCCATAACACCAGTAATTTGAATACTGCAACCATTCTCTGCTATATTCTGAAATTTTACAGATGATGACAAAATTAGAGATAAGGAAGACCTACATAAAGTGGAGTTTTCTCAAACTCCATTTCACTTTATGACATCATTACACATGAATGAACATGGTGGTCAATAATAAAATATTAACTCTACATCTTCTCCACATCAACAAATCAGGGAGCTGGGCAATCAACTTCTTTCTTTTATGGGCAGAATGGACAAGCTGGGGAAGTTGCATCATGCATAATATGCAGCAGATGCGTGGCATTTGTAAATTTACCCACAACAGAAGCACCAAATGGAAAATAGCAAAAGAAATAAAGAACGAAAGAAAGATTAAGACATGTTTATAGTGTTTACAAAAAATATTCTAAAATATGATTTACTGTATATATAACATTTTTTCACATTCTCTTTATTTTATCTCTTCCTCAGTGTGAGTGCTTATAAATGAAAGTTTGTATCCTGTTCTTCTTTACTGACTCCTAGATCTTAGTTGTCTGTGAGTAGGGTTTACATTTGGACTGAGGTGTTTGTGTTGACAGATCTTCATATGGTTTCCTGCATTGCCCCACCCACCCACTTTGAGATTTAATAATCCCTCAGACACAGAATTATTCAACTCTGGCATTTTGCACTCCTGGTTCTCCTCCCACATGGTGGGAGTTCACGGCTGGGTGTGTGTGTTTGTGTCTGTGTGTGTACAGGGGTAGGTGGGTGGCTGTGTGCTTGGGTGCGTCTGAGTAGTCTGTTATTATTTGATGGCACCCAGTGTGCATTTATGCATTATTCATGCCATGCCAAAGGGGCAACTTTGGGCCAAGGCTTCGGCAAAAGCATGCCTGAACCCTTCATTAACTCTACAGTCTAGTGCTTGTGCACTTGTGAGGAGGTTTGTATTTATATGTGCACGTATGTTTGTGTGTATTTCACTCCAGAATAGACTCATTTCCTGACACTGCCAATACGAAGCTGGTCACAGTGACACTAGCAGAAAATCACAAAGTGTATGAGAGCAGCTGGGAAAAATAACACTTTTATGTGTGTGTCTGTGTGTATATGAGAGTGTGTGTGTTTGGTATATGACTGGAGGCCAGAGCTGGATATTTTGTTTTAGTCAATGAAGAGGGATTTGAACATACACTGACTGCCTGTCTCCCAACAGAACCATGAAAACACTGGCATGATGCAAGCAGAATATATTTAATCTGTCATTTTCTGGAGACACTGGGATACAGACTTCATCTAAGAGACAAACGCAGCTTCATGTTCTTATAAGATTATCTCAGCATGGTGCAATACTACTGTGAAATCATATAAAAGCCGAGTGACTTGACTTGACATAAAAAGCACACACACAGTAAAACATTCCCATCTTAATGAGTGATCTAATCTGGTAATCACTCTTTAACATATTTTTCTTTTGAACACCTCGAACACAATGGCTTTTTCGTACATCTTCACTGGTTTCCATATCAACACCTTTCAATTATACATTATTATACATTTACTTCCAGCTAAAGGGTGTGATGTGAATATAACTGGGATGCTTTGCATAACCTCAAGGGAAATAAGGGCTCAACTTAAATCTTAGCAGTGTCCCTTCTATTCCTCTGCAGAAAATGGTAATGCCTTTGGCGATGGATTACCTGTACTCATGGGAAACAGCTTTTGGGGTAAACATATTACTGATATTACCTAAAAGATAACCTGTTATTGCCTGTGCTTATTTTCACCTCTTAAAAGCATTAACAGCACTTAGCGGTGTGCTTACGAGTCAGCAACAGCAATAGATTAGAGATTTGACCTGTGTAGGTGTTGATTGCCCAGATCTTGTTCTTCCCATTCAGCTGACTCCTCGGGACTTGCCTTACTCTCTGCATGGATTTGGTGGTTGCAGTTTTCCTAGTGGCCTCTTCATTGTTCCCATTTGCCTGTTGGATTCCAAGGTACTTAATCCTCAATCCTCTTCTGGTAGTGCAATCCCCTCGCTTCTGAATACCTTCCCTCTCTTTGTTACCATCTGACTACACTTCTCCAGTCCGAATGACATTCCGATGTTGTTGCTGTAGATCCTAGTGGTGTGGATCAGTGAATCTATGTTTCATTCACTCCTGGAATACAGCTTGATGTCATCCATGTAGAGGAGGTATCTGTAGCCAGTCTTGTTAATGATCTGGCTGAGGGGGTTGAGGCCTATGCAGAACAGCAGTGGGGACAGAGCATCTCCTTGGTAAATTCTACACTTTATAGTAACTTGTGCAATTGGCTTGAAGTTGGCCTCTAGTGTTGTTCTCCACATCCCCATTAAATTCCTGAATTCCTAGCCACTGAGCATTGTTGTTATTTGTTGCATTCTTCTCCCATATGCTCTTCCAGTATTGCACCATCTCCAGCCTTTGGTGGGGCTGTTCTCATATTGTTCCCCTGCCACTGAGAGAACAACTTGGATGGTTCAGTGGAGAACATCTGGTTTATTCTCCTGGCTTCTATCGCTTCAGAATACCTCTTCAAGCGGTTAGCCAAGGCTGTGAGTCTTTGCTTGGCAGTTTCTAAGGCCTCAAGTATGTCAGGTAACTCCCCCCTGACCTGACGTCCTGGCTCCCCCTTGCCATAGCATTTGTGTTGTACCTCATCAGTCTGTAGCTGCAATAGCAGTTGCTTCTTGCGGATGTTGGAACGCTGAGCTACTAGTTGTTTTGATGTTAGCATAGATGATGGGTGTTGAAGAATCCATAGGTCCCATATCCTCTTCATGTAACCCCTTTCACTGGGGTTACTTGTGTAGTAGCATTCCAACAGTTCCCTATTTTCATCGCTTGTCCACTTATGTCTTCTTGTTCCAGTTCTGCACTTCTCATCAGCATGTCGTGGTTCCTCTGATGCAGACCTTGTTAATCTATGTGACGTTTTTCTGTCCACTCCTCTTCACATAAACTCTCTAAATCCTTTGGGTTTTATGGCTGCCACTTGGCAACTCAAAGCTTCAGTTACATCCACAGATTTTCTATAGGATTGAGGTCCAAATACTGGCTAGGCCCCTTCATGACCTTAATGTGCTTCTTCTTTAACTACTTCTTTGTTGCCTTGGTGATATGTTTTGGATCACTGTCATGCTGAAAGACCCATCCAAGACCCATTTTCAGTGTTCTGGCAGAGGGAAGGAGGTTCTCATCCAAGATTTTACGGTACATGGCCCCATCCATTGGCCCCTCAGTGCGATGAAGTTGTCTTGTACCATTAGCAGAAAAACAGCCCCAAAGCATAATGTTTCAACCGCTGTGCTTGACTGCGGGGATGGTGTTCTTTAGGTCATACTCCGTATTTCTCTTTCTCCAAACATGGCGGGTCAAGTTGATGCCAAAAAGCTTGATTTTGGTTTCATCTGACCACAGCACTTTCTCCCAAGTCTTCTTTGAATCATTTAGATGTTCAGTGGCAAACTTAAGACAGGCCTTTACACATGCCTTCTTGAAGATCTTGTGGGTACTGAGAGATTTCAATCCATTCCGGCATAATGTGCTACGAGTTGTGTTCTTGGTGACCATGGTCCCAACTGATCATTTCTTAATAAATAATCATTTCTTAATAACATTTAAATTTACAATAATGGATTACACAGCAGTGGGGAACACATTTCATTACAGTAGATGTCTTACTGAAAGTGCTGTAACTAAGTTTAAGGATATAATTCTTCCACTGTTATCTTCAATGCCATGTGCCAACACAGTGCAGAGCAGCTACCTAAACTCTACTCCCACAGAGGTTGATTATCTTGTTAATAGTGTTACATCCTCACTGCGTATGACTCTGGATACTGTTACTCCTCTTAAAAGGAAAGCCACAAATCAGAAGTGCTTGACTCCCTGGTATAACTCTCAATAGCGCACCTTAAAGCAGATAACCCGTAAGCTGGAGAGGAAATGGCGTCTCACTAATTTAGAAGGGCTTCATTTAGCCTGGTTTGTTGCTCTTTAAAAAAGCCCTGTGTAAAGCTAGGACATCTTAATATTGTTCATTGATCGAAGTAAATAAGAACAACCCCAGGTTTCTCTTCAGCACTGTAGCCAGGCTGACAAAGAG
>VUQS01060925.1:0-18100 GCA_015108495.1 Heterochromis multidens
CCAGCATCAGTGTCTGACCTCACAAATGTGCTTCAGGAAGAATGGTCAAAAATTCCTATAAACACTCATAAACCTTGTGGAAAGCCTTCCCAGAAGAGTTGAAGCTGTTAATTCTGCAAAGGGTGGGCCGGCATCTTATTAAACCCTATGGATTAAGAATGGGATGTCACTCAAGTTCATATGCGTGTGAAGGCAGACGAGCGAATACTTTTGGCAATATAGTGTACATACATATGTAACACACACCCATGCACTCATACAAACATATACTGATAGATACACATGCATACTCAGGAGATTGAAATAAAATAAATGAACGGACATAAAGCTGTATATAGTTACACAATCATTTAAATGAGATAAAGTAATTAATATGCCAGTGCCAATATTAGTAAACAACAGGGTAAGGGATTTGTTGGGAAGATCTGAAGAAAAAGAAAAATCAAAATTAATTAATTAATTATTAAATTTAAAGAGGGGGAAAACAGCCCACAGAAGACATAAGGGCAGCTTGAGGTGGCATCGTCCAAGTCAAAAATGGTAGCAGTCTAAGTAAAGCAGTTGGTGACTTCCAAAATTTGACACCATCATTATTTTCCTTAGACTGTGGTCTGCCAGCTCTGAATTTCCCCCAGACCCTGGGGAGGGGGCCTGTTTGTATGGCAGTCAGTGGTCAGAGATTAGTGCTGCAGCGAGAGTACTGACAGGGACTAGAAAGAGAGAGCATATTTCTCCCATATTGGCTTCTCTTCATTGGCTCCCTGTTAAATCCAGAATTGAATTTAAAATCCTTCTCCTCACATACAAGGCCTTGAATAATCAGGTCCCATCTTATCTTAAGGACTTCTTAGTACCATATCACCCCTAATTTGGATTTGGGAGACAGACACCCTCTCAACTTTTAAGATTAGGCTTAAAACTTTCCTTTTTGATAAAGTTTATTATTAGGGCTGGATCAGGTGACCCTGAGCCATCCCTTAGTTATGCTGCAATAGGCTGAGGCTGTTGGGGGCTTCCCCATGGCTGCCCCTCCCTGAGCCTGGTTCTGCCGGAGCTTTCTTCCTGTTAAAACTGAGTTTTTCCTTCCCACTGTTGCGAAGTTTTTGCTCATAGGGGATCATCTGATTGTTGGGGTTTTCTCTGTATTATTGTAGGGTTACCTTACAATATAAAGGTGGTGAAGAAAGAGGTGATTGTTGTTGTGATTTGGTGCTACATAAATAAAATTGAATTGAACATTGAAACTGAATAGTGTTCTGTATGCAAGTCAGTGAGTGACCCTTGTGACTCCAGGGGCTACCCAGATTGGCATAGTCTGAGATATCGCAACATACTTTGCGGGCTGAAACCAAATGTAAAAAATACAAGGAAGAAAGGAAAATAAAATAAAATAAAATAAAATAAAATAAAATAATAAATAAATGAAAAAAATAAAAAATTTAAAACATTTTAGGATTCTTTTCCACAACTCATGACACAGTGAAGTGTGGAGGAGGACATGCAGAGTGTTGCTGTGACAGAAGAGGATGCCAGGGATAGGGTGAGATGGAGGCAGATGATCTGCGACCCTTAAAGGGAGCAGCCAAAAGAAGAGGAAGAACTTTTAAGTTGTGAAAATGATTGCAGCATGTACTGTTTTTGCCAGAAAAAAAAAATAGTGTTTGTAAAACAGAAGCTTTGTCTGATGTTTTTGGCCATTGTAATAAATTCTATTTTAAGATATTTAAAAATAATAGTTTACATAATCACATGAACCACCATATAACATAGTGAAAAAATGTCACTTTAGATATATAGCATATAGTAAATATAATGAGTCATACTTAATAGGGTGCCGAAGGAGCCAGACAGCTCTGCCCGCAGTTGCTAACTTCATCTGACATGGTCATGTCGACTTATCACAGTCACCAGGTCTTTAAGTCAAAACAAGCATGGAGAAATTTCTTGAATAAAAATAGAGTGTCTTCTTCTTCAGCCCTTTTATCTAGTAAAACTATTACTAGATATTATATTTTGGTATATACTGGCCTTGTTGACTGATATAAGTATATTGGCATATACTGTAAAATGGCATTTCTCACTGTGAATGACGAATATTTATCCATTGTTGCACATCTGAAATATTTGCTTCTGTTCAGTTTTTTGAATTTCTTTTGTTTCCCTTGAAAGAAAATGGTGAATAGATGACAAAAACAAAATAACAAACAAGAATTGAACTAATTAAAATCTCAGGTTCCATCTTCATTGGGACCAACACTTAATCCTCAAATGCATACCACAATAATCAGCCACAACATTAAAACCACCTGCCCGATATTGTTTAAATCCCCCTTGAGCTGCCATAACAGTTGTAACATGCTGTTTATAGAGAACCTCTGTGAGTGTCCTGTGCTGTTGGCAGGCATACGCATGAACTTCTTGGCTTATAACTTGTAGGATAATTTCATTAAAAATGTTCCAAAAGGCAGGAACTGAATAGGTCAACCAGTGACTGGAAGCCTAGCAGACAGCTATCAGCTACAACTCTACTTTTAAACCTTTCCAGGATCCAAAAGGATGATGTATAAAAAATTGTCATACAGCATAAAGTTGTTATGAAGGTAGAAACTATCCATAGAGGCCAAAGCTGTTTAGCAGTTTCATGCTGTCAACATTAAGAGGTTAAGCAATACCTGACCTTCACAAACATGGAAGTATGTTACTCACTACTGGAACACACTGTACCAGGAAAAACTTGGAGCTGAATCTATCGATTCTTCTATTTTTTATTTTTTTTTTAGAAATGCTCATCATGCAGAGCCTTTTTCTCTGAACAGTGCTCCATTTATAACACTTAAGATACTGCACATACTACACTTATCCAAATTAAATTTTAGTGCCCATATGATCACTAGTGGGGATATTTTCTGCAAAGAAAGAGACTAATTAAAACTTAAGAAAGGAATCCACTAAACAGCAGTGCGCAAGTGTAAAACAGCATGAATCCTGCTGATGTTACCACAGTATCATCCAACCAACTAATATTTGTAAAAGGTTTTTGAACATCAGGAAAACAATATTGGGCATGTTAATTTACTGGTTTGGTAACAAATTTCAGTATTTGTTATGTTAAAAAATTAAAGTCTGCAGTATTTTAAAATGTAAACAAAATTTAAATGACTTCACATTCTTCAGTTTACGTCACCTTGTGAATATTTATTCAATATTTATGACAAAATTATTTACTTTAATGGTTACTTTATTCATTTTTTTCTATTCTAAAAGAAAATCATCAACTCTGACAAAACAGTTTTACATATACTAATAACTTCACTGCACCTTTCAAACTTTGCAAAGCAATCCAGTGGACTAGATTGGAGTTTTTGGCCCCCTGGGCTGCAAGTATGACACCCCTGGCATAGGTCTCTGGTCTTTGGTGGGTAGGAAAAGCAAAATATTTCCATGACAACCACTACCCCAGCTTTCTCACACACATTTGCACATTTTTCTAGGCCTTTAACCTCTTTCTAACTATCTCAAACACACACACATACAGAGTCAATTTGGGGTTCAGTATCTTGTTCACAGACACTTCAACAACTACCAACGTTCTGATCATTAGAAGCCATTCTACAGTTTAACAAACAATAACGTAAAACAAGAAGAAACACCCCTGATGAAAAAAAAACCCCAACATAAAACACACGTATGGTATCAGAAACAGTCAGCTCCAGTTAATACATCACAGCAGCCATCCAACAGAGGAGGAGATTTGAGTATGGACATAGGAAATGGCCTCCATGGTTCAGACTTTTCTCTCTCTGAGCAAATGTCAGAGAAACAGGTGCCTGGTCAATTGATGACTGGGAGGGATATGAAGCATGGCCTCACCTCTGATTATAAATCTATCCTGGTGGGTGATATGAAAACTGCACATGCAGCACAGGTGCAGAGTGTGCAGGCTTGAGGCCTCACTGTGTGTGTATGGTGTGACTTTATATGTGAAGTGCACTGACACACGCACATAAACACAGCCTTTTGTCATTTTTGCTCTCTAAAATTTAAAACATCCTTAACTCAAGGGACCTCTCCTTCCTCCTTGTCCTCCTCGCCTTCTCTCTTCAGTGCAGAAGAGTAATGGTATCTCCATTGATACCACAATGTCCACTGGGAGCTATTGTCTGGACAGGGATTTCATTTTCTTCTGTGGAGCTACTGTAAGCCTCCTGTTGACTGTGTCCCCAGAAACAGGCACAAGCACACTCTTACTCATTACACTGCTCAACCTCAGTATGAGTGTGCATTATAGTGGACAGAAGGATCATCCCTTATTTGCATGACATTATCATGTTGCTACCAGTGAAAAGCCGGGGGCCATCCTACACCTGAGGGCTATACTACAAACGAAGTTCAACACAGCCAGGCTTTCTTTGGCTTAGCTGGCTCAACAAAATCTAAAACCCCAGTTGGAGTAATGGGTATCGTGTGGTTATCGACTTTCTCTGATAAGCCTGGCTTTCTGCTTTAGGCTCTGTGCATGATCACACAAAAACTGGCATTTTGCGGGTCATATGACTCTTCCATCCATCCATTTTCTTCTGCTTATTCAGTCATGTGACTCTTCTTCTGCACAACATGATCCCTGAGTGCCGCTTACTCCAAAGACTTTATCAGATGATGATGATGATAAAATGGTGATTAAAAATCTATAAAGAACATACAAACTATAACAGTTAAATGCAACATTTTTACAGATAAAATGAGAGAATAATACTGCAGAAAATCAGTAATCTGATGCCCAAAAAGTTGAATCTGTTCATCTGGACGTGGCGTTTTTTTTTAGTGGGAGAAACGTTTCGTTTACCAACTGGTAACTTCTTCAGTCGAGACTGAAGAAGTTACCAGTTGGTAAACGAAACGTTTTTTTTTAGTGGGAGAAACGTTTCGTTTACCAACTGGTAACTTCTTCAGTCGAGACTGAAGAAGTTACCAGTTGGTAAACGAAACGTTTCTCCCACTAAAAAAAAACGCCACGTCCAGATGAACAGATTCAACTTTTTGGGATTCTTTTACCTGGATTATTGAGCATGCATCAAGAGACAGTAATCTGATGATTTAGCGCACAGAGCAGTAAAATAAACATTTAAATTTGTTTTAATTATTTTATCACTGAGTGTGCTGTCAGTGCTGCTGTTTATTTCTAAGGTGTCAGCTGCACGTTAGAGTCTAAAACTTAAACTGGAAATTTAAACATTAAAGCTCACTGTCCCACAGCCTAATAAAGAAGATGTGGAAATGACTTTAGTTTGTTGAAGATCAAAGTTACATAAATTTTACTTATTAAATAGTAATTCTTGGTGTGGGTTCTGTGCTCTAGTAGTTGTAATTCCAGACTTAGCAGTAGACATTTTTACATTTTTTACATCACTAAATTATTACATGCATATTCCCATGACAATGCAGACTATTTACATCCTGTCATGGAAACAGTATTCCCTGATGGCAAAAATGGTTCAGGAATGGTTTGAGGAGCACAACAATGAGTTTAAGGTGTTGACTTTGCCTCCAAATTTCCCAGATCTCAATCCAATCGAGCATCTGTGGGATGTGTCGGACAAACAAGTCTGTTCCATGGAGGCCCAACCTCACAACTTACAGGACTTAAAGGATCTGTTGCTAACGTCTTGGTGCAGATACCACAGCACACCTTCAGGGTTCTAGTGGAGTCCATGCCTCAACAGGTCAGGACTGTTTTGGCAGCAAAAAGGGGACCAATACAAAATTCGGCAGGCGGTCCTAATATTATGTCTGATTGGTGTATTCCCCTCTGGAAAAATAAATTTTAAAAAAATTACAAAATTAATCAAATAAAGAAAACTGCTTTTTACAATAAGTAAGCATAGCAGCTGTGTGGAATTGTTCATATTAAGTTGGAGCATGGTTATGGAAAATAGTCTGTGGTTGGTTAGATGAGTAAAACACTTGCGTTGGGTTAGATACAGACTGTGGTTACAGTTTAAAAAAATGAGTGAACATTATTTGAAGGTCTGCGACATTATACAAACTCCAGTCACCTTCATGAAAGAAGACTCTGTGGATATAGAAACTGCAACGACCATGTGCTTACTCTCTGCTTCACTGCAAAAAGGGGACACATCCATTTTTTTTAACTTTATTTAACTGGAAAGTGAAACACCTGAGATTAAGATTATCATTTTGCAAGAGTGTCCTGAATCAAGGCAGCATTAGTGTAGCATGGTTTTCAGTGGTGAGAAGAAACTCTATGGGAAACCTGTGCCAGCACAGGGAGAACATGCAAACTCCACACACAACAGTCCAAACCCAAGACCCTCTATTTCTGAACTGTTTATTTTCCCTAACACAAGGTCATTTACAAGAAAAAAGTAGAAGTAAAATACTCAAACGTCAATGACATTAAATTAAAAAAGCGGGAGCAAGACACAATAAAAGCATAAAAAATAAAAACAAATTAAAAAAAATAAGCCCTTAAAAGCAGTCCCACTTTCACCCACTACCAGACAAGCACTATATTGAGGTTAATTTCTAAGGCAAGAGAAAAACTAAAAACTGCCATAAAATATCCATATATAAGTAAATAAATTTTAAAAAGAAAACAAAAATATAATATATATAATATAATTGTAATTTGTGACTTTATAAAATGTGGACTAGATTTAACCCATGAGAGTTCGACAATGCTTCCACAGAAATTTTCAGCTGTATATAACAAACAAGTCTGCTCTTCAACCCACCACTGAAGGTGAATTATTATCCACGTAGTGCCTGAAATCAGACCAGTTTTTGTCAAAGAGATATCGTTTTCTTTTGAGATTAAACATAATTTTTCTGAGCCCATGTAAGAGGAGATTTCTTTAAGCCACATAGAGATGGAGGGTCCGCACTTTTCCATAAGAGGGCCATACATTTATTGCCAAACAGGGCTAGCTTGATAAGTATGCCTTGTTTCTTCTGGCAGGGGGAACATTGGCTGTGTCACCTAATAGGGCTAGTTAAGGTGTACAGGGAATCTCGATTCCAACAATCTCCTACAAATTCTTCCATTAATGTTTTCATTTATTGCATTTCCAGAACATGTGGATAAGGTTACCTAGTTCTGTCCTACATGTAGGGCAAAGACCTGAAATGGATTCATTCATCATGCTGAGTCTTCCTGATGTAAAATAAGTTCTGTGAATAATTTAAAACTGTAAAAGCTTGTGAAAACAGTTATATGAGATAATAATAATTCCCACTCACTATGTTTGAATGCACAACCAGGGTCTTGTTGCAATTTAGTTTTGATTTTTAATGATTTACCCCATGACCCTGAATTGGATAAGCGGAATAAGATGGATGGATGGATGATTTATTCTCTGAGAATTCTGCTATGTGTTGAGGACAAAATGCTTTGGGTGAGTTTGATGTTTTTTAAGATTTCATCAGTTGGAAAAGATTCAGGAAGGGATGAGTTTGATTAGATGTGCTTTAAAAATGCCTAAGCTATAAAAATGTAAAAAAAATAAGTGGTTAGGAGGTGGAAAGTTCTGTGTAATTGTTCAAAAGACATAAGTATGTTATTTTCATAAAGGTCCCCGAATATATATATATATATATATATATATATATATAAGGAAACACAAGGACATTTGTGTTTTGTTGATTGTTTCTTTGTTGTAACAATGGTTCTTGGCAATAAATCTTATATCGTTGGAAAGCCCGTTTATTTCCCCTTTAATTGTGCCACATTTGTAAGTAAAATGCATTTGTGGAATGAGCAGCAGAGTATGTTATTTTTTCCTGCTTTAGTCCAGGAAGCACATTCTCCACCTCCGATGTAGCAGTAGTATAGTATTCTGCCTTTTTTGCAATCAACTGGTGTGAGATTTTCTGTGTGATTGGGATTCAGAATGTTGTTTTTCAAGAGCTTTAATGTCCATTTGTATAGAGGTTAATTTAGATCGGCAATAACAATACCTCTCATTTATGTATTGAGGTCTTCCCAGACAGTGGCTGGTGAGGCAGAGCCTGTACTTGCTGCCAAAAACTAGTCCAAATGCCTATTATAGCTATTTTATAGCTATCTGCAGAAGAGGTGTGTGGTGTGAATATGATTTGGCTAAATATTCACATGATGATACAAAATTAAGTTTTCTAGCATGAATGAAAAATGGTATCAATCCCAGAGTAGCTTTTGTGAAGGCGAGAGTAGAAAGTATATTCATGAACAGATTGATGTCCCTCCTGCCATACATCAAGCACATTTAAGTCTAGGAGTTCTTTTTTTAGGTTCTTGGCAGCACAGGTTGAAGGCATGGTGATGGAGGAGGATCTGTCTAAGATGGAGTTAAGCACTAAATTAAGATCACTACCAATTATTAGTTCAGAAGTGGTCCAAGTTACTTTAAGAAAGAGGTTCACATAAAAGTTAGTCTTGCCTTGATTTGGTCCGTAAATATTAAGCATTGTTACTGGCTGATCTCCGATGCATCCCCTGACTACTTTATCCTTTTGAACACCTCCATCTCATTAGTTAAAGTATTAAACTTTTGGCCCAGCATGGTTTGAATTTTGTTAATTTCTTTGCCATTTCTTAGTGAAACCACATTGGTGGGATGTCACTGCTAACTTCCAGCAGGTTAAAGCTTGGGTGATGCAGGTGGCTTTCTGCTTCTGTCATCCTTTGATAAATAAAAAAAGTGATCTGTTTCTTCCTGAAAAGTCAGCTTTCAAGACACCAACGTATCGTCATCTCTTCTCTGATGTGATTTTGATGGTTTATCACTGACCCTTGATCTATTCTGGAATTAAATTAGATATAAATCATTAGAACTATCAAATATAAATGTAATTCCCAGCAATACTACTGGGCTAGATGAACAAACCTAGTGTAACATCAGAGTAATGTACTCAAACAGCAAAATTCCAGCTCACAGTGAAACACATTCCAGCCTTCATCCCCATGCCCCAGAAAAGGAGTTTAAAAAACTTCCAACAAACTCCAGTACGCTCTCAGAGCTGTCAGCGGAATATTGGGAATTAAATATGGGCAGCTTCACTATAGCTCAGTTACACAATTTCCCTCTCAATGAGGAACAACAGCACATTTGGTCTAATTACTGACAAACCATTTTCAAGAATGAACATAACGGAGTGTCTTGACTTGAACATCAAACTCCAGCTTCAATCAAAATCTCTGCTTGTCAAAAAAAATCACAAGGCTACTGTTTCATGTCTTGTCTGAGCTGTCTGATGAAAGCTCCTTCCACTTCCATAAATGTGTATCTGTCATTAGTCAGCCTGTGAATGCATTTCTCTTGCTAATTGTGTGTGCGCACCCTGTTATCAAGTGTCCCCATGAGTGCTAATATAAATTCCTTTTCAGCATGAGCATCATTCACTCAGATGGTATCAGATGTTGCATATATAGCAGGGACAAGCAGAGTTGGAACACTGCTCCTGCTGTGAAGAAATACCCTAGGTCTGTTCAAACAATGTCAGAGAGCGGCTCAGATGAACTAACAGCACATCGTCAACTTCAACTCTGATTAGTAAAACACAAGATGAGACCTGTGGGAAATGACTCATCCCATCATTACTCACAATCTAATGACAAAGACAGTAAAGATTCAAAAATTCTGTTACTGCCAGAGGCCTACCACAGCTGCAGGCTAGTCATGATATTTTTGGTTATATTACAAGTAATGTCAGTATGCATAACGTTACATCACATTGTATTGGAATAACCTTCAAATGGTTTTAGTCAAGATGTAAATCAATGTGACATTTATGTTTTAATGAAAAAAAGGGGACAAGCTCAGAACCAGCAGCTGACTTCCACTGTACACACTCATTCACAGTGAGGCGCAACACTTTTATGAATAGATGACAAAAAAAAAAACACTGTTGCAAAAATTCAACTCAAAAACTGGGCTATTAGAGGACCATTCCACTACAAAATACCTATACTATGACAGCATTATTGTTGAATACAGTCATATTTTTACACTCACAAATACAGCTTATGGTTGTGAAGGGGAGAAACAACATTGGTGTTCACATGTTCTGTATATTAGTCTGGACACACTGATCAAACACATCCTGAAGAAGATGCCTGCCTTCTTTGAGCCAATTAGCTTCCACTCTACATGGTTTAAATCTGTGCTCTCGGTCATTCTCCCTTTCAGACTTTCATTCATGCAACCCACCTCCTCCCCATCTCCTCCTCCCCAAGTCACTCAGAGCGCTATCCAAGCCGCTATCTTCACTACTGCTGGGATTCCGTTCTGCCATAATAGGTCATTGGAGTCTAATCGCCAAATACATCACTTAATTTCTCTATCTCAAAAAAATTATGTTCAATTTTTCCAAATGATGTCTCCTTATTGAACTAACAGTTAAATATGGATTAAGTATTAAGTTAACTTATAGCAGTGCTAAATCTATCATTCAAAAGACAATTGTAATAACTTAACAGTGGGAAAACAAACATAGATGTATTAAGAAAATGTACCTGCTCTCTAACTAGTTAAAATCAACAAATCTCTCAACATCAGACAAAACTCCCTGTCCTTCATATCACGCTCATAGTGGTCCAAAAGGGCCTGGAGAAAAAAATGGAGAAAAAATCTTGGGCTTTTAGATGTACCGGGTCTCATCAGATGGTATGTTTGTCTGTCACTGGCATAGCAGTGAAAAGAATTTTGTGAGTTGTGAGTTTTTAAAATATCACCAAGTGGAGGCAAATGAACAGAAAATAAAATAGGACCTAAAATAGAGCCTTGCAGTACACCACAGGTAATGTAAGCTGTAGATGATGAATAGTAACCTATGGTGACTGAAAAGGTTCTTTAGAAGAAGCACAAATGAAACCAGCCAAGTGCAGTGTCCCTGATGCCAGCCCACGATTCAAAATTTTGTAATCTAGTGTATCAAAAGTTGCACTTATATCTAAAGGAATTAAAATTACACTCTCCCCCCATCTAACGTTAAAAGTAGGTCATTTGTGAACTTGAGCAGGGCAGTTTCTGTGCTATGTAAGACTCTAAAACCATTTTGAAATTTCAAAAGACAAAAGTTGAGTTGAAATCACTTTTTCTAAAACTTTTGAGAAGAATGAAAGTTTGGAAATGCATATAAATTATTCGGAATGTAAGGTTCATGCTTTGGTTTATTTAAAAGAGGTTGGACCACAGCATGTGTGAACGCAGATGGAATGACATTATATAAAGAACTGTTCATGACTGATAAAACACTGGGCCCAACTGTGTCAGTGACTTTAAGAAATTTGATGAGAATAAAAATGAGGCCGTGTGGTTGGTTTCATGTGCAGTATATTTAAAAAGGAGAAAGAAACTGGTTTAAAATTCCTAAAATAACAAAAAGTTTCTCTACAGCAATGTAAATATGGTCTGGAGGTATATTTTGCAGCCTTATATATCACTGACTCTTTTTAAAAATAAATGTAAAAACTTCACACTTAGCTCTAGAATTGGTGAAATGACAATGGGAGGAGGTTATATCTGACTTTATAACGTTAGTGTGTGTTCTGGAGTTAGAATGATTGTCAAAGATTAAGAAAAAAGATGCTCTTGCTTCTACAACTGCATGTTGATCATTTTTGTTGCATCTGTCCAGATGTCATAAAGTGCATGTAGATCACGTCTTCCATTTTTTTTTTCTTACAGTTTCTTTTAAATATGTTGGTGGATTCACTAAAGAGTTAAAAACACACTTAAAAGGACAAACTTTAATGAATCCTATCCTAACATTATGAGCTGTGGTGGCCACCTCCCTCCCTGTCAGTAATTATGCTGTGTAATTTCAGCCTGCTGGAGGAGCCATTAGTGCATAGCAGGGACTGATGCTGTTCCTCCAGCCCAGTGATTGCTGTCGTCCTCTACCAACCAAGCAAAACAAACGGCACAACTCTCAGTGTCTTTGCTTGCTCAATCAAACCATGGAGGGACCTGTTGGTGAAAGCACCTTTAGGAAAATCTTGCTTCTTGCTCTGTAAATTCTGCACTAAATGGATGATATGTGTTCATTTAAAAGAAACTTTAACATACTAATCATCTGTTAACTTCTCCACAAACTCCGTGATTATACTCGGCGCTCCTGCTTTGCATGACACGAAAGCTCTGCCCTGATTTACAGTCTTCAAAAAGCATGTTGTATCTCTATGATAAATCCACTGAGAGCATTAGCAAGAGAGGGCTGTGCTTTTACTCCAGGCTACAATGAAAACAGACCTCGCGATACCATCAATAACTGCACTGAGGGAGCAGAATATTTCAGCCAAATTACTGAGATGTCTTAATATTCTGAGGAAAACGTCAGAATGAGAGGCAAAGTTGGAGAAAGTAAGTTAGTATACTATGCTGATATTTTTTTTATACTCCAGCTCTCTCTCATTCTGCTTCAGTATTTTCTCCTTTCTCTCTAAGCTGCACATCTCTTTGATCCTCACCTCGTGTGTCACACTGCTTGTTTTCTTCCCTTCTGATATCAGTGGACAAAAACAGATCTGGAGGTGAGATTACATGCTTTTAAAGGTCTGGACAAAAAGAAGCATAAACACATGACAACACTGGAATAAAAGCAGATTTATCTTCAAAGAGACACAGGTGCAGGACTTGTTTCCATGCATCAGGTCTGTATCAATAGGCCTCATATACATATAAACAGTCATGGCTTTGAGGACGTCAAGATAAAAAATAAATAATTAAAGAACTAAATCACTCTTTCCCCAGTCTGGTAGGCGTGCTGCACTGAGACTGGAGAAGAAGGTCACTTCTAACTTAAAAAACCCCTGCCAGGTGGTCAAGGCGAGGCCTCTGAGAATTATGGGAAAGCAGAGGATAACACTGTACAGACAACACAATGGCTCTGTTGGGACAAAAAAGCTTGCTGACATTTGAAGAAGGCTTCTGTTGCATTTCTGAAAGAGTTGAAGTGTGTTATGTGCATAATATGGATTCCCCTGTTTGTTCACTCTGTGATAGTGAAATGTGTGTTCACTCTTTCATCACAGCTGATTCCAGTATTTTGCAAACTGATGCTACTTTCTTCCCCAATTTGCAATGAAATGGTTAATAATATCCATCCATCCATCCATTTTCTATTGCTTATCCAGGGCCAGGTCATAGGGGCAGCAGCCTAAGCAGGGAAGACCAGGCCTCTCCGTCTCGCTAAGGGAGAGGCCAGCCACCCTTCGGAGAAAGCTTATTTCCATTGCTTGTATCCACAATCTCATTCTTTCGCTCACTTGTGTTGTGTGTTGAAGTGAGTCCTTCTACATCTAGACGGTATTTCTCAACCTCATGCTTTAGTTCAGGCTCCTTCACCTCCAAAGAGGTGATGTTCCATGTCCCAGTAGCCAGCCTCAGTAGGGTTTGGACCACCGGGGCCTCCACCCTTGACTGCTGCCCAACACACATTGCACCTGGCCCATACCGTGCCAAATATGTCAGAATCAAGTTTTGTTTTTTTTTTGCAGACAGAACATAGATAATTTTTACTATACACATTTAGCCATTGTGTTATATTTCTGTTTGTGGCTGAAGTTGAAGACAAAATTGTGTCTACAGATAAGGGGGAACTAATTCTAATAGTTATCTGTTATATAAAGCATGGAGATGACTTAGTTTAAATGTATTAAAAATCTATACAAGTACACTTAATTATTAAATATTTACTGTGAATTTAAATGACATCTCTGGACAGTGTAGGCACGAATGTAAACTATTGTTGGAAAATGAGCAAATATATAAGCTTGCCTTCATTTACTATTGTGATGATGGCAAGATCAATGTTGGGCTGAGATCTGTAGACTGAGAAGGAAATAGTAAGTGATTAATTAATTTAACATCAATGTTTTTAGAACTCAGCAGTTTAGATTTTGCTAAAGGTTAGGGGTGTGGCTGCAAAATGATATTTCCAAATTTTTTAGAATGTATAACCTACAGATTAGATTATGTTTTCTAAAATGAAATCAGAGAAAATTAGGTTTTTGATTAACTCTGCAGGTTTTTCCAGTGTAATTAATGAAAAGTTATTAACACATCCTCCAAATGGGTTCATCTAAGCTTACACTGACACATAAACAAACAAGCATACACATTTGTCTCACTGTGAGGGCGTGCGAGCAGGAACAAAGCCAATGTAAATAGGAGTGATGGTAATGATAAATTCTTGTCATAATCTGAGCTTACCTTGGGGTTGTCTTTCTTCTTCCTCCAGATAGGGAAACTCTATGGAGTTCCTTATCACATAGCCAAAGATAACAGGGCTCCAGTACAAAGCAATGATTCTGTCTGTTTTCTGACAAGTGAAGCAGCTTCAATCCCTGCGGAGGATTCCCACCTTGTTCTGGGACAGAGAGCAGAAGACAGAGACAATATAGAGAGTATGGAGAGCTTCTGTCAGAGCTCATTTACATGGAGAGCTTGACAGAGATGCTTAGATAAGAACAACAAATACACCCAAGTTTGAGACAAAGAGAGGCAGAGATTCACTGCACTACTGTACCTAGTGTGTCTCCTCGAAATGACATTCAGATTTTACAAAGTAGTTTTCCCAGGTGTGTTGTGGTGGCACTAACCTATTGGCTCGATGGATTATGTTCAGATTCTGCTTCTTTTAATGAATCATGGTCCACATTTAGGAACTACATTAGGGCCAGACAGAGGTTGCTGCAATAGATAATGGGCACACATAGACCTCAACACCAGCCTACCTTCACCTATGTCTATAGAAATGTGGGTAATGACCAAAAGAAGAAATGGGCTTCCTCCGGAGGGTATCTGGGCTCACCTTTGAGATGGGGTGAGGAACTGACATTTAGAAAGAGGTTCAGAGTAGAGTGGCTGCTCCTCAAGATCAAATGTGCCAGTTGAGGTGGTTCAGGCATCTAACTAGGATGCCTTCTGATCACTAAGCTTGTTCTAGCCATTTGCCCAGCCAAATAGGGTGTCTTTCCCACCAAAAACAAAAGTTGTTTTTTCTTTTTAGCCAGTGATAACAGCAGCACAAAGAAAGATCTGGAAAACACAAGCACTGTTTCTAATTTGTCTACTGGTTGAAGTAATAACAAGTGATAACAGCTGGAAACATTAACAGTTGGTAACAAGTACTGTATAAAATGCATTTTTCATTGAAAATTGAATTAAAAATTGTACAAAGATTGAGGACGAGCCTATTTATTACATTTCTGTCTTTTAGATTCTCTCTCCTGAACTTTTTTTTTTCCATTTTACTTGGATAATTCTGCTCTATGCTAACCCCCTTCTTCAGTTACATTACATTTTAACACACTGACACCAATTTATGTGGTCTGATTCTAGCGTTAATCTGTAGTGGATAAAAGATATAATCATAACTAAGATCCAATCTTGAACTATAATTCACACAAAATCTAAACAAAAAAAAAACATGTATTGTGTCATTGTGTTCAAATTTGACAGAGTTATGACTTTCAATTAATTCAATTCAATTTTATTTATATAGCACCAAATCACAACAACAGTCACCTCAAGGCGCTTTATATTGTAAGGTAAAGACCCTACAATAATACAGAAAAACCCCAACAATCAGGCGATCCCCTATGAGCGAGCACTTGGCGACAGTGGGAAGGAAAAACTCCCTTTAAACAGGAAGAAACCTCCGGCAGAACCAGGCTCAGGGAGGGGCAGCCATCCGCCGCAACCAGTCGGGGGTGAGGGGAGGAAGACAGCACAAAAGACACACTGTGGAAGAGAGCCAGAGATTAATAATAACTAATGATTAAATACAGAGTGGTGTATAAACACATAGAGAGTGAAAAGAGGTGAGTGAAGAAAAGAAAAAAAAAACTCTTGGTTGTGCTGAATAGTCTTCGGGGGACCTTTGCACTGTATGCAACTTGGGTCCTGTTGACTGTGGTAGACTCCTGTTTCTAAGGGATCTGATGCTTTGGGTCTGTTCTTGTGTTGCCATGATCAGAGCCTCTGTGCTGTTCTATAGGCTTGCTTTTTCTAGCCATTGGTAGGATTTCTTGATGTGAGCCACTTCCTCTATTGGTCAATGTTACATCCCATGCAGGGGTTTGAAGTTCGAGATGGAGCAGGGCAGATGGAATTCTCTGGAAGTCAGACAAGTAGCCAGCAGAGGAAAGGTTGCACTGGAGACAGGCTCAGATGGTGGAGATTGTCTGGGGGCTGGACAGGAGAAAAGATAGGGCCCCATAAGGACAAGACTGGAAACAAATGTGTGTGAGGTTAAAACCAAGAATTTCATTTGTGAGGGCCCCATAAAGGCAACACTAGAAACATAGTTTCTTCTGATTGACTGCCACCAGGAGAACTGGATAAGAAATGTGTCTGTCAGTTTAACTCTCATCCAATGACTTGCCATGACAGAAAAACTCTTTCAACAAAGCCATGTGAACAACTACGCAGTGTGTAGGTCAGCACAACTAGTTTTGTGACAATAGTCCCTAAACATTATTACGTTATCTGTGTGCTAGCATCATTTCTATTTGAAATCAGATTGGAACTCAGGTCAAGGACCATCTCAGACTCTACTGCTGTAGGAGCCTGCTTTGTTTGTTTGTTGTTCACCTGAAATTTGGACCAAAAAGATATTATTATGAATGTAGAGGATACAGTACCAATAAAACTCATGGGCAGCTGTGGCGTGGGTCGTCTACCAATCGGAAAATTGGTGTATCGATTCCCAGGCTACTCCAGTCTGCATGGTGAAGTACCCTTGGGCAAGATACTGAGCTCCAAGTTGCCCCGATACATTCATCAGAGTTTGAATGTGTGCAGGAACATTATCTTCTTTCCCTGAACAACACTGTCTGGCTAGGCTATTATGCTCTTACTTATAAAACCAAAAGGAATACATGAAACATACCCAGTGAAACTTATATCATCATATTCAGAAACACTTTCACCTTTCCCTGAACAAAACGGTACTATCTCACACACTCCTGTGAATGCTTATTAAACTCAATGTACATGACCTCAGCTTGAGCACTAAAAGGCACATCAACAGAAAACCCAGTATGCCTGGGGGACACACGTGCTCACTGGTCATGTTGCATCTGTGAAGATGCTGTTAGCTACAGACACGTGTTTGTATTATTTTGACCACCCCAATTTAACAATATAACAGAAACATCAGTTGTATTTAATTAAGTACAGCAAATACAGTTTAATATCATCACAAATTAAAATTATTTAAAATTATCATACAGTGTAATCGAGACCTCTCTTTTCATGGTTTCAGTATAAACGAACCATTTGATAAGTGGAAAAAAATGGATGAAAGTCGGAAGAAATGGAACAAAGTGTCAGATCAGTTTGTAGAGTCTGGCTAAACTTAGCAGCAATACCCTTAGTTTCTTCCATGCCAGCACCCAATAGCACTGGTTAGTCGGGCTGACAACTGTTTACTTTTGATTTGCTGGTTTACAACTTCCATTCACAAAGAGAGGGAAAGAAAGCGGGACACAGCCATCTAACAGGGGTACAGCCTTGGGTAGTGGCTGGTAGTTATGCTCCCTTTAAACAGGAAGAAACCTCCGGCAGAGCCAGGCTCAGGGAGGGGCAGCCATCTGCCATGACTGGTTGGGGTTGAGGGGAGGAAGACAGGACAAAAAACACACTGTGGAAGAGAGTCAGAGATGAATAATAACTCATGATTAAATGCAGAGTGGTGTAAAAACACATAGTGAGTGAACAGAAGTGAGAGAAGGAGAAGCCCCCAGCAGCTTAGGCCTATTGCAGCATAACTAAGGGCGAATTCAAGGTCACCTGATCCAGCCCTAACTTTATACTTTATCAAAAAGGAAAGTTTTAAGCCTAATCTTAAAAGTAGAGAGGGTGTCTATCTCCTGAATCCAAACTGGGAGCTGGTTCCACAGAAGAGGGGCCTGAAACCTGAAGGCTCTGCCTCCCATTCCACTTTTAAGTATCCTAGAAACCACAACTAAGCCAGCAGTCTGAGAGCAAAGTGCTCTATTGGAGTGATATGGTACTATGAGGTCTTTAAGATAAGATGGGGCCTGATTATTCAAGACTTTGTATGTGTGGAGAAGAATTTTAATTTTTAAATTTGA
>VUQS01060933.1:4243-14350 GCA_015108495.1 Heterochromis multidens
TATAAAATTCTGTGTTTTTTTTTTTTTTCTGTTTTTTTTTTTTTTTTTTTTTTTTTTTTTTTTTTTTTTTTTTTTTTTTTTTTTTTTTTTTTTTTTTTTTTTTTTTTTTTTTTTTTTTTTTTTTTTTAAACTTCTCTCTCGTGTTGTTCTTGAATTGCCTGCTCTCTAGAAGTCCCCTCAGACAGAGAGCTGCACTGACAGTGGAGCAGAGAATGAAGGCAGTTGCCACAGCGACCAGATGAGCAACGATTTTTCCACCGATGATTGTGTGGATGAGGGCATCTGCTTGGACAGCACCAGCAGCACGGAGAGGGTGTTGAAGCCAAAGGTAATCATCCTCACTAGAAGGATTTGGTGTCCTTAGTTTGTATGTGAGAATGCATCTGACAAATGATACATGAAAGGAAATGCCTGAATTGAAGCGTTGGGGAAATATACCCAATAAGACAAGAATGAATATTTGAGTATGAAAGTGGTGTGACTCTCACCATAGCTAAACAGAGATAAACAGAATTGTCTTCATCAAAACTCCAAATGAACCTTTTTTTTGTAGTGTTTCAGAGAGCAGTGAAGGTCTTCTAGTCTACACTGTACAATGTACAATGTGGGTCTGCCATCTGTACTTGATTTGCTAAGACTGTAGTAATAAGGGAGATTGATATTCTGCAACTGTCAGCTGAAAATGTTATACTTCTCTGTTCTTGTTAGATGATATATTTGTCTTTCATTTATGGTGTTCTGAAAAATTGTGATTATGACCTACAATGTTTTTTTTCCTTTCTTGGTTTTAAACTGACAAGATATGGACACATGATGTGTGTGTATCTCTGAAAATATAGCATGTCAACAGTGAAATCTGCAGCATGATTGTTGGTTTTATCTGAACAATGTTTCCCTATTTCTTCTCAGAGTTTGCTTACCTTTGAGCTGTTTTCTGTCATGGTCCATTCTGGGAGTGCTGCGGGTGGGCACTATTATGCCTGTATCAAGTCCTTCAGTGATGGCCAGTGGTACAGTTTCAATGATCAGCATGTTAGCAAGGTCAGACTCTGCTCTTGAGTGACCTGTTTTGCCTTCCTACTGAAAGTAAATGTCAGGCACTGCTAGTCTTTTCCTACCCTTCCTATATACTTGACCAAATCCCATGCCACTGCCATTTAACATGCTGCTTATTGTCATCATGGTAATCTCCGTTGAATCATTGCTGTTTGTTTCTTTGCATTCCTGTCAAACAGATCACCCAGGATGATATCAGGAAAACATATGGGGGATCCTCAGGGAGCAGAGGCTATTACTCCGGTGCCTTTGCAAGGTCAGTTGTGCCCCGCCTCAGTCACAGGCCTTGAGACCAGTTGCTAGGGAAAAATATCTATTTCTTGGCTGGTTGGTGAGTGATTGCTGGAGGTTGCTGGCGTTTGCTAGGTGAAATCCATCACAAATAGATATAAAGTGCTGCACCAAAAACCTCCTTGTGATTGCTTTGATCGCTAGCAGATTAGTGTAGTCGCTCATAGTTTTCATGGAGAACTCTTGAGGTTTTTGGTGCAGCACCGTGTACCTCTACACAACTGATTTCACCTAACGACTGGCAGCAACCTCCAGCAACCACTCGCCAACCAGTCATGGAAACACATTTTTCCTTAGTGACTGGTGGTTCCCAGGGGGTCGCTGATTGGTCTCCAGGCCTGTGTGATTGGGGAATCTTTCACATCAAATACTTTGGCTTGGGGAAAGGAGTAGTATTTAACCTGTTATTCACAGGTTTTGAAATGTGAAACCTTTTTTGTAATTTTATTTTATGTTTTTATTAGAGCAGTAGCTTTCTCCATTCTCCTCCCTTCACTAATTAAAAAGATTTATTTTTCCTCCCAACAGCTCTACAAATGCATATATGCTGATTTATAGACTGAAAGATCCTTCAAGGAATGCAAGTAAGAAATTCATTCAGTTAAATCTGCCAAGGGAAATGTAAAGATTATAGAACAAGAGTGATGGTTTTTCCACATTTCTGCATTAATACTCATACAAAATCATAGGTTTTAATCTCTTCATTGTGATGTATTGAATGTGTCTGGCCTTTTGTTAACTTGGGTTTTGCAAGGAAAGAGATTGTGCATTTAAATAAATGCAAGTTCTGTTGTCTTCTCTGATACCTACTACCGTGCCCTATCTGCCATCTATCTGAACTAAGTTTGTCCATGCTTTTGCCTGTATTTGTAGCATTTTTTTTTTTTTTTTTAAATTTAATCGTGTTGCATCAGTCTCATAGGAAACAGACCTTGTTTTTAGTGCCTTGTGAGACATGATTCAGTGCCATTATATTGTGGTCATAATTTTCCCATTTTCATACTCTGATACAGTAGATTGATCTCTGTGTAGTTTTCCCCACACTATTAGATTTAATGTGTACTCTCTGTATTGTCTGCAGAGTTTTTAGCTGTGGAAGACTTCCCAGAGCACATAAAGCGTTTGGTTCAGAAGGAGAAAGAGTCTGAAGAACAAGAAAAGAGACAGAGGGAGATTGAACGCAACACTTGCAAGGTACTTGGTCATTGGCTGAATTTTTAATTTATCATTTAATACCTTGTCTATTTTTTTTGGTAATTTTGTGCTCTTTACCTTTAGATCAAGCTTTTCTGCATGCATCCTGTAAAGATGATGATGGAGAGCAAGTTGGAAGTGCACAAAGACAAAACTCTCAGAGAAGCAACAGAAATGGCCTACAAGGTTTGTTTGATTGGACTCTTGAAGGATGTTTGGTGGTGCATTCAGTTTTGTTACTTCCGTTAATTGTACAACACAACAGTATTGTGACTACAGCAAAAGGAAAATAAACTTGCTTTGGAGTTGATATTTTAGAACTTGCTCCTAATTACTTCAGTGACCGTTTGGGTGTTCTGTTTGTCAGATGATGGAGCTTGAGGGAGTCGTCCCTCTGGACTGCTGTCGCTTGGTAAAATACGACGAGTTCCATGAGTACCTGGAGCGCTCTTATGAAGGCGAGGAGGACACACCTATGGGCCTCCTCCTTGGAGGAGTCAAATCTTCATATATGTTTGACTTGCTTCTAGAGACCCGCAGACCAGATCAAGTGTTCCAGCCTTACAAACCTGGAGGTCAGTAATCTTCTACTGTTCAGTCAAACATTTAGTAATGACTGATTATAGTGCTGTTCTCAGTGTGATAAAAGCCTGTGTAGCAGAGTCTAAACAGGCCAACTGTGATGGTCAGAAGCAAATGCACTGTAGACTAGTGAGGGATGTAAATCTGTATCAAGCAAATTAGTTGGTATATGTCTGTGTGGGTGTGTTTATAATTCTTTTGTTTACAGAGGTGATGGTGAAGGTTCATGTTGTTGATCTGAAGAGTGAGACCATTGCGCCTCCTGTCAGTGTTCGGGCGTACTTGAATCAGACAATCACTGAATTCAAACAGCTTATTGCACAGGTTTCTTACTCTTCTCAGCTCCTTCACAGTATTTTGTTTTACCCATTGACCCAGAAAGCTGTAAAATACAGCTGTGTTGGCTGTATTAATGTAAACCTATGCTTGTACACCTTATGTGCATATTTCTACCCAGGCTACAGGGCTCTCTGCAGAGACCATGCGTGTGGTCCTGGAGCGCTGCTATAATGACCTCCGGCTCCTCTATGTCCCAAACAAGACACTGAAAGCTGAGGGATTCTTCAGGAGCAACAAGGTCTCTTTATTTTCTTCCAGCTCTCACTGTTGTTCTTCTGTGTTTCATTGTGTTAAGGTTTTGTGTAAAATTTCACAAAGCCTTATCTTATATGTAATTATTACATTAAGTTTGATATTTGCACATTGTTTTTCACCAGGTTTTTGTAGAGAGCTCTGAGCTGACCGATCATCAGGTTCCTTTCACTGACTCACTCTTGTGGAAACTGTTGGATCGTCACGGGAACACGATCCGACTGTTAGTCTTACTACCAGAGCAGTCTCCTGGTACCTTGGCCAACAGAACTCTTTGCCAAAAAGTAGGAAGTGACTCTGATGTGCCCTTTGAGGGGTCAAAAGGTAACAGGAAATCTGTAGAGGCTATCCTCGAGGAGAGCACAGAAAAATTAAAGAATCTGTCTCTGCAACAGCAGCAGGGCTCCAGCACCAGTGACAGCCAGAAAAGCTCTGACGCCAGCGACTTTGAACATATCGAATCCCCAACCCAAGAGGTGGACTCAAACTCTTCTCTCTGCGTGGCTGCAGATAACAGAGAGTTAGAGAATCGGATCAGGGCCACCTCTGGGGGCAGTGGCGGCACCTCATCTGACCCTGAGAACCACTTTGCTTGTGAGGAGCGGTCGGACTCAGAAGTGAACAATGACCGCAGCACCAGCTCAGTGGACAGTGACATCCTGAGCTCCAGCCACAGTAGTGACACGCTGTGTAACGCAGACAGTGGCCCAATCCAGCTGGCCAACGGCCTGGACTCGCACAGTATCACAAGTAGCCGACGCTCCAAAGCCCACGAGGGCAAAAAAGAGACGTGGGACACTGCAGAAGAAGACTCTGGAACAGACAGCGAATATGACGACAATGGAAAGAGCAAGGCAGAGGCTCAGTACCTGTACTTCAGAGCAGAGCCTTGTTCTCAGGATGATGCCTCGTGGGATTCACAAAAATGTACAAACCTTTATTATGCTTTTAAAGCTAGTTATCATCCTTAGCTCTAGTGTATTTTTGTTTTAATTACATTTTGATATCTGCCACAGGCATGTAGACTGACAGTGTTTTCTTTCATTTCTCCCTCTAATAATCAAATTTGACTGCTATTGACAAAATTATTAGAGGGGAAAAAGGGAGACGGTGGCAAACATTCTTAATAATTTTAACAAAATGTTACATCAATGTTTCATGTGTTCTACATCAGGTCTGGTGGTTCATGTGGACAAGAGAATAACATTAGCAGCATTTAAGCAGAACTTGGAGCCCTATGTCGGCGTAACCTCGACCCAGTTCAAGGTGTTTAGGGTGTACGCCAACAACCAGGAGTTTGAGAGTGTACGGCTCAACGAAACACTCTCATCGTTCTCTGACGATAACAAGGTCAGGTTGAACTTATTAATTTGATTATAGTAGTTTGTGAGAGAGTAATCGAATGCCTCAACAAAGATTTTATTGCTTTCAATAGATAACCATTCGACTAGGAAGAGCCCTTAAAAAGGGTGAATACAGAGTGAAAGTGTATCAACTACTAGTCAATGAACCAGAGGTAAGAACTGAATGACTTTCCTCATATCATACTCTGTTGCACAGCTGCACAGTTTTGTGTTATGAAATATAGTAATTGTGGTGTTGTTTTCTCAGCCCTGCAAGTTCCTAGTGGACACGGTGTTCGCCAAGGGCATGACTGTCAGACAATCTAAAGAGGAGCTGCTTCCTCAGTTGAAAGAGCAGTGTAAACTTGACCTCAGCATTGACAGGTAAGATTGTTCACTTTGCAAAGTTCAGTGGCCTGCAGATGCAGTTTCTTTTGAGGTAAAATGAAGATGTGTACAGTTTGTATTTATCTCTGTGTGTGGTTAGGGTTCGTCTCAGGAAAAAGACATGGAAAAATCCAGGCACAGTGTTTTTGGATTACCACGTCTATGAGGAAGACATCAGCATTTCTTCCAACTGGGAGGTTTTCCTTGAAGTCCTTGATGGTAACTTGTGTTTTTCACTTTCTTTCAAACATTGCTTTGCTATACATTTTTTCTTTGGGTACCTTAACCTTTATAAATTAACACCACAGCTGTATTGCGATAATTCACCAATTTTGGTTTTGTTCCGAACTCATAATGGAAACTTTTTTTTTTTAACATTAAAATAAGCTATTTCCTTTAAGGTAAAGCAAACAAAAGTTAAATTATCTTTTTCCAGAGACTCAAAACAACATCACATGAAATATTGTCGTGCCATGAAACTCCACATGGAGACAGATAAATGGAGGATGTGTATTTTGTTCTAGAGTGTTGGAAAATGGATTTTACTGAAGTTTCATTTAAAGTGCAGTTGGTTGATCCATGGCCTCTTTACTGTTTCTCAGAACCAGAGAAGATGAAGTCCATGTCACAGTTGGCTGTTCTGACTCGGAGATGGAGCCCATCTACAATGAAGCTGGGGCCTTTCCAGGAGGTGATTCTGGAGAGCAGCAGTGTAGAGGAACTCAAGGAGAAGGTTTGTCTGCTGCCTGATAAATGTGCTTTTACTCATAGGTTGTGTTCAGTGTTTTGGTGTTGAGATGATCAAGTACATTCACCACTCTAAAGTTATTACTACATTTTATTCAGCAGCTGAAGGCAGTGGTTGTGATCCTGTGTCTGATGTTTTTATTCTGTTGGCAGCTTAGTGAAATTAGTGGAATTCCTCTTGAAAACCTGGAGTTTGCAAAGGTATGTGGATTTAATTACCTCGAACAGGACCTAATTTTTCTCATATATTAGTTGTACTGATGACACTCCTGTCTGGTCTTTGCAGGGTAGGGGAACATTTCCTTGTGATATTTCTGTGTTGGAGATCCATCAGGATTTGGACTGGAACCCCAAGGTGTCGACCCTTAATGTGTGGCCTCTTTACATCTGTGATGATGGAGCTGTGGTCTTCTACAGGTAAAAGAAAAGTTGAAACAGATCCACATCCAAGTACAGTGTTTCTGTCTTTAGTATTTTGCTAAATAATTTCATGGACATACAGGACTGTAGTCGATCAGATCTCGGCTATAAATTGTCATGAGTTCTGTCTGACTATTAATAACTCCTTGTGTTAATGTTGTTAATATAAGTTACATTTTTGGGAACTAATATGACTAAAAGAGACAATTTTGATCTCAGTTATTGAGATTAGATGTTCAAATATGAAAGCATCAAATTACAAACATGTCAAAGCAGAAATGTGAAGCCCCAGTAAAAAGTTTCAAAAAACACAATATTGTTGCATTAGCAGCACCATTTTTTCTCTAGCTTTTGTCTTGTCACATTTATGCATTTAATACCACAAATGAGAAAGGAAATGCGTTCAGCAGTGTTTTTTTGGACAAAAGGATGAATACCTGTGTTTTATTAATAGTTCATAAATGTAAAAGTTAAGAGGTTTTCAGTTTAGGATTGAGACCTAAATACAATCCCCAGCCACTTCATTAGGTACACCTATTCAGCTACTTGTTAACACAAATATCTAATCAGCCAATCACATGGTAGCAACTCAGTACATTTAGGTATGTAGACATGGTCAAGACAATCTGCTGAAGTTCAAAGCAAGCATCAGAATGGGAAACGAAAGGGATTTAAGTGACTTTGAACTCAGCATGGTTGTTGATGCCAGACGGGCTGATCTGAGTGTTTCAGAAACTGCTGATCTACTGGAATTTTCCCACACAATGAACTCTAAGGTTTACAGAGAATGGTCTGAAAAAGAGAAAAATACCAGTGAGCATCAGTCTTCTGTAGGGATGGGAATTGATAAGAAATTAGCGATTCCGATTCCATTATCGATATCACTTATCGATTCAATTCCTTATCGATTCTCATTGGGTTCTCATTGGCTCTGCTTCGAGTCACCATCATCACTAAGCAGCATATCAAAGACATTACATTCGTGCAAATTAATCGCATGCTGTGTGCTCAAATGTTTATGCATGTTGGAGGTATTTCCCCCCTTTGTTGTGATCAGTGTTGGGGTCTTTTCTCAAAAAAAATAAAGAATTACTCATTACTTTTCTTAAAAGTAATGCAGTGCATTACTTAACTACTTGCTGGAGAAAGTAATTCATTACACTACTGGTTACATTACTTTCAGGTTTCTCCATAATGTGACCTGAAACGCATTGTCTCCTAATTACCAGTTAACAATATAAACCTGAGGCTACAGTCCCACACACCAACACAAATCCCTATCTTAATGAGGACACACATACGATCTTTCTCTTAGTCTTTAGGTATGAACACAAAGCAAAGTTGAAAACCAGCCCAGAGAGTCTTCAAAGCGATCGCCACTGTGATTCTACCGTAGAAACATGAACGGGTAGAAACTGAGGCTGCAGCCTGACTGCTCATCACTGCCTTTGTTACCTGTTGAAGTTCAGGGTCTGGCTGCTGGGCTGCAGGGTCGGCATTCACTCAGCTTTAGCATCAATCTGGGTTCTTGGCTAGCTTTGTGTTAGCATGCTGTCTGTACAGATGATTGCAAAGAGCCGAAGTTCTGTTAGCAGTGTAATGTGGTTGTTTCTGTTCTGGATGCAGTTTGCACTTTACCATCGTGCTCTTGTCCTTTTGTGCAATAAAAATAAAAGTAATGTCCATATCCCCGCCATAGACTGCTCCGCTATTTTCCTCCTCCAGCACACAAACTGAAATCAGCTGATTGTAGCGCAAGTGGAACCGATGAGCAGAATCATTAAGCAAGCAGACTAACAATTCCAAGGAAATGAACTACTGGGAACCAGATCTCGATTCCCATCCCTAGTCCTCTGGGTGAAAATGCCTTGTTGATGCCAGAGTTCCGGGGAGACTGCTTCAGGCTGATAGGAAGGCAACAGTAACTCAAATGACCACTCGTTACAGCCAGAAGAGCACCTCTGAACACACATCAAACCTTGAAGCAGATGGACTACAGTAGCAGAAGAAAACTTCAGGTGCCACTATGGTCAACTAGGAACAGGAAACTGAGGCTACAGGATCATCAGAATTGGGCAGTAGAAGATTGGAAAAATATTGCTTGGTCTGATGAGTCTCAGTTTCTGCTGCAACATTTGGATCATAAGGTCAGAATTTGGCAACAAAGGCCAAATTCGAAGCATGGATCTTTCCTTGCACCAACAATTCAGACTGGTGGTGGTGTAATGGTGTGTGGGAATATTTTCTTAGCACACTTTAGGCCCCTTAGTACCAACTGAGCATCGTTTAAACACCACAGCCTGCCTGAGTATTGTTGCTGACCATGTTCCATCCCTTTATGAACACAGTGTATCCATCTTCTGATGGCTGCTTCCAGCAGGATAACACACCATGTCACAAGGCTCAGATCATCTCAGACTGTGTTCTTGAGCATGACAATGAGTTCTCTGTACTCAAATGGCCTCCACAGTCACCAGATCTCAATCCAATAGAGCACCCTTGGTAGAACGGGAGATTCACATCATGGGTGTGCAGCCAACAAATCTGCAGTAACTGTGTGATGCTGTCATGTCAGTATGGACCAAAATCTCTGTGGAATCTTTCCAGCACCTTGTTGAATCTATGCCATGAAGAATTAAGGCAGTTCTGAAGGAAAAAGGGGTCCAGGGTTCTAGCAAAATGTTCCTAATAAAGTGGCCAGTGAGGGTATATTAAATAAAAGGTTATAATGATCCTAAATGATCCCTAATTTTTTAATTTAGTTATTCTAAATAAAATTCACACACAGGTACAGGTAGGTGTATCTATCTTTACTGTCATAGTCATAAAATTATTTAAATCATTAAACAATGCAACTAATAAATGAGACTCTGATTCCCATCACAGACTCGGTAATGACTGAAAAGGCAGATTTCTGCAGTTATATAAAGACACATTAGCACAGAAGGCTTATTTGTGTGGTTTTTACCCCTGGGGTATTGTCATCACCCTGCCAGGCGGCGTAGACACCCAGCTTTGTGAACACAAGAACTCGAGAAACATGTCACATAGGATTTTCAAGTTGATACATTGATCCTGATAAGTGTATCTATTTAAAAATCTCAGACAAGTTAGAATCTCAGTGACCTTAACCTCAAGGTCAAGGTCAGAAGTCAGATTTTTCTGAAAAAGGAAGTCACCTAGGATTTTCAAATTTATACCATAGGTGCATCTGCTAGGAGGAAGAGCGGTAGCCCTGGTGGCCACCAGTATTTTTCTTTTTTTTCTTTTTTTTTTCTAGTGCAGACTTTAGCTTTCTTACCAAATATGTTGTTCTAAACCAGTGCTCCTCAATTATTTTCTGTTACGCCCCCCTTAGGAAGAAGAAAACATTTCGCGCCCCCCCCACTCTCCCCCGTGACTATAAATAGTATCATTTGTCTATAAAATTGTTATTATCAGTACATCTCTGCACAACATTGTATCCTTATTAACATTAAAGAAAACAAAAAAAGAA
>VUQS01060935.1:0-11145 GCA_015108495.1 Heterochromis multidens
ATCGCGGATACAAGCGGCGGAAATGAGCTTTCTCCGACGGGTGGCTGGCCTCTCCCTTAGAGATAGGGTGAGGAGCTCAGCCATCCGGGAGGGGCTCAGAGTAGAGCCGCTACTCCTCCACATCGAAAGGAGCCAGTTGAGGTGGTTCGGGCATCTGACGAGGATGCCTCCTGGACGCCTCCTGGGGGAGGTGTTCCGGGCATGTCCCACTGGGAGGAGGCCCCGGGGCAGGCCCAGGACACGCTGGAGAGATTATATCTCTCGGCTGGCCTGGGAACGCCTTGGTGTTCCCCCGGATAAGCTGGAAGAGGTGGCCGGGGTGAGGGAGGTCTGGGCTTCTCTGCTTAGGCTGCTGCCCCCGCGACCCGGCCCCGGATAAGCGGAAGAAAATGGATGGATGGATGGATGGATGGATGTGAAGAACACTAAGGAAGAGGACCCAAATGAAGGAGACGGTCCAATATCCAGTCTAATCCAAGCAGAGGTCATACACAGAAAGGTCATCAGTGAAGGCAAACAATGCAGACAAGAGAAGGCAAATACAAACCCCCAAAACACTGAAAAAGGTCATACATGAGGAAACAAGGAATAACAAAAACACTGGTAAACATGCTGGAAAGCATTATTTGGAGTAGTACAAGGAGTGCAAGGCAGGAGGGATATATACCGAGCAGAGTGACTGACTAGTTGAACACAGGTGGGGCACAAAATGGGTGTGAAATACTGGAAGCAGAAGTGAATTAAATCTGTGTGTGTGGCACAAGGCTCGGTCACTCGTGGACTCAGATTGTCGCTGCTGAGCAGTTCTTGTCTTAGAAAATACCATCATCTTCATCCCCTGTTCTCTCTTTCTTAAATTTTTCTAAATCTCTGAGAATGAAGTTGGCACACACTAGATTATATTTATTTTTGCTAAGAAATACAACAACTCTACCTTCAGCTGGCAGACACATTCTGTGCTGAACTGCACACAAACATTTTATGTGACATTTGTTGAGATGTTTAAAAAAATGCCATTCTGGATCACTCTGGCACATTTTAACTCCTGGTTGTTGGGCATGCCTTTGCTTCCTCCTTTTCAGATCCTAATCAATGACTTCCCCCAACTCAAAAGTAAATTGTGTCACCTGTTTCGGAGTTTATATAAACTGGTTTCCCAGCATGGCTCTCTCACTCCTCCTGGATGGACATCTTCGTTTTCATTTGCTTTGGTTAGACTGTGTTGTGGTTACCCCTAGTTTAAGTCACACATAGTTTTGGGATTACACCCATTCATTAGTTCTTATTGGATCATCTCTTTGGCCAAGAGCAGACCAGGTCTTGTGAAAAATCCAATTGAACAATAGCAATACCATCAATTTTCAGCAACTTAAGGTGGGGGGAGCAATCTGAGATGCAAAGGACCAATAAACTTCATTTAAGATGCACAGAGGAAGCACCTAGTCCAGGAGTCAGCAACTTTCAAAATTAAAAGAGACATTTTAGCCCCTGCTACCAAACAACAGGAGAAAAAGAGCCACAAGAGCTGGTCAGATGCCTGAATCACCTAATCTGGCTTAGATTTTTCTATTATATCAATTATAGTTTCCTCTTTGTTTGTAAAATATGTGGCTTTGATGTCCATGTTTGTGATTGATTATATGGCAACACTATGTGAATGCATTCATAGTAGAGATGGAAACCCTGTTTAAGTGGCCTTCCTTTAACCACTTAAACTGACTGCCAATTTTCCAGTAAGAGAAGCAAGATAAGGAGGATGCTGAACTTCCTTTGTAGTACAGACATTATCATTATCATTATTATTTCTAATGTGACAGCTGCACATTAGAGCTCTGAAAGTTTAAAATGGATCCATTTAAACATTAAAGCTTCCCACAGCTTGATAAAGGAGACGTGGGAGTCGCTTTAGTTTGTTGGGCGATCAAAGTGAAATTAATGTGACTGATTGAACAGGTATTCTTGTGTTCTGTGTTCTAGTAGCTGCAATTCCAGCAGAGTAAAAGAGATTTGGCAGCAGATTAGAATCAAGTCTAACAATATTTATACATTTTCTTCATCACTAAATTAATACATGCACATTCCTGTGACAATGCAGCAGTTCATTCAGTGGTTTTAATAAGCAGATTCTGAAACGTATCCCCCCAACAGAAAATCTATGTTGCACTTAAAACATGTTGTAAATAAAAGAATGAGTGAAAGTGTGGCACTTCCAGACCAGATCATAACCTGTCATGGTCTCAGGGCTCTGTGCTTTAGCGGTTTGGGTGTTGGTGTGTGTCGACGACTGTGTTATTGCTTCCTGTTTTATTTTGGTAATTTTTTTTTTTCAGTGAAAAACTCACAACTGCTCCAGTTAGCAAAGGTCTCCAGTCTATGCGTCTCCTTAGCTTCCATGAAAGAGCAAATACAAGCCCATGAATTGGCTCTTTCCTTCACCTCGATGACGTCATTGCTGCAGCAGCTGGCCAGCTCCTCCTCATCACTGCTGCAGCAGATTAATTCCTCTTCTGCGGCCCAGAAAAAAAGGGCAGGAAACATGGCCCCCTATGACAGTATCAGCAGCAGAGACAGAGTCCTCAGTGCAAGGTATTTATTTCATCTAGTGCCCTGTGCAGCTCTCCAACACTCTCCAACACTGTGTGCCTCTGCCTGAACCTGCCTCTCCGCCCACAGCTGCCAACACCAGGCTTCCCAAACTTACTTCTGTAGTGAGAAAATTTTCCTTTTTCTTTGTGCTCTCTCTGAGCCTGAAAAGGTAAGAACAGTGACTTGTCTTTCTGAGCCGGCACAAAATAAGTCTGAGTTTTCTGTTTTAAAGTCAGCAAGTATTGACTCTGAGCATGAGTTGTCGGTTTCCAAGCTGGCCAACAATAAAGAGACAATGTTTTGCATCTCTGAGTTGGCAACTGAAAAGACAGTGTGTTTTGTTTTTGAGCCTGACAATAATAAAGTGGTGATTTCAGTTTCTGAGCTGGCCAATAACAGTACAGTATTTTCTGTTCCTGAGTCAGCAAAATGGATAGCTGTATTTTCTGATCTTGAGCAGGCCGAATCTAAGACTGTTTTAGAGCTATTGTAGGGTCTTTACCTTACAATATAAAGTGCCTCGAGGTTACTGTTGTTGTGATTTGGTGCTATATAAATAAAATTGAATTGAATTGAATTGAATTGAATTTGTCTTTGCCAGCCTCTGCTCAAGCATCAGATGAACTCCACCTCAGCTGCTGGTCTCCTGCTGGTCTCCTGCCCTCCCTTGTCACTGCTGGCCTCCTGTCCTTCCTCCAGACAGCTTCCATCTCCTTCGCCACAGGCCTCCTCCCGAGTTTCCTGAGGGGCTCCGTCTTCATCTGTTTCCTGAGGTGTTCCTTCACTGACACTGGCCTCCCAGTTGTTCTGTGCTTTGGTGGATTTTTTATTATTAGAGGTGTTGGTTTGGGGGATTATATGGACCTTTTCTGTTAATTATTTTCATGCTTTTAGTTTTTGAGTTCTTCCTCAGTGTTTCCCTCAGTGTAAATTTGCTGTGTGTTGGTGTGTGTCCACCTCTGTGTAATCTCTTCCTATTTTATTTTGGTAATGGTTTTTCTCTGTGTCTTGTGTTAAGAGTTCAGTGAGGAACTACAAAGACTATTCAAGATATCCACCTGCATCCATAAGGGTACTGACATATGAATGCTTTAAAGGATATAAAAACATATACAAAATAAATGAAAGGAAATATAAATAGATAAGGCTAAACAAAATGACAGACTGTCTCCTGATGGCAGCAATCAAAATATGATTTGGGAGAGGATGTTGTGAAGTTCCTCCTAAGAGGGGAGAGGGCAGCGGATGATTTCCTGGGCAACATTTATAACCTAGTTTCCTCTGTGTGACTGTGCTGCTGGAAGACTACACAGAGAAACTATATGTAAAGACTATCTTAGTCAGACTAACAGCCATGGATGCAATTATTAAGAAAAACCCACAGATGTTCCTTGACATAATCTGCTCCCGACCAGAGGGGTGTACTACGAAGCCAGATTAATGGCTTAGCGCGCTATGTTGAGTCAGAGCTTTCTGTATCAGGAAAGTGGCTCTCTTTTTACCTGGCTAAATCACCAAGGTAACTTATACTGAGCACATACTGTAACCTGGTCAGGACCTTATTAAAACCACTTAATGAAGCACCGCATTGTCACGAGAATGTATAAATATTGCTGTACTCTAATCCGCTGCCTAAGCCTCTTTTACTCTGCTGGAACTGCAGCAGCTAGAGCACAGAACACACACCAAGAATACCTGTTCAGTCAATCACATTCATTTCACTTTGATCTGCGACAAACTGCAGGGATTTCCACGTCTCCTTTATTAGGCTGTGGGTCAGTAAGCTTCTTGTACCTCTGACTGGGTTAAAAGGGTGTAGAGTGGATAACTTAGGGTGTGGCCTATCCAATCAGAATTCAGACAATGTGTGATTATTTTCTATGCTATTTATTTCTATAAAATTTTGATTGGGTGGGCAAGACACCTGTTTAAGTGGGCTGATGGCGCCATGAAAAGACCCAATTAAAAGATCATCAGATTCGTTACAGTTCATCAAGACGGGGAACATAATTGCAGGTCATCCAAGAGTTGCTGATATATTTGAGTCCCACGGGCATTGCCACCCTGTAGCCATTCTGTTTGAAAGAGTTTTTTAGAACTATGTCCATAGTTCCCTAACATGTATGTTTTGTGCTTAAACCACAATCAGGTTGACGAGGAAACAGCTGCATGAAGCAGTGGAAATGGACAGTGTATTTCAGTCGGTACATTCATCCAGCTCAAGACTGTTCCCAATCTTAGTGCTAAATTACTTTTCAGATTAGGATTATACACAAAAACCCAAATCAGACAATGCAAATTTTTAAAAATCAACAACACTGTTGTTGTTGTGATTTGGTGCTATATAAATAAAATTTCCACCTAGAATAGCTGAGATAGAGAAATGCTGCTGAATCTTTGATAAACCAGGATTAATAATCATGAATCACAACTTTCTGAACACAGGATTTGGTGTGGTGTTTGAATATTTACTCAAGTAAAGGCTTAAAACATGAAAAAACATGTAAGGTTTGTGTGAAGGATTAAACTTGTTGAACTGTGCAAATTAGCTTCTTTTAAGGTCCCAAAAATGTAAGGTCTCCAAGATTTCTGGTTTTATTTTGATGGGGGAAAAGTCTCCAAAGGACCTAAAAACAAACAAAAAGAAAAAAGGGTGAGCCTGCTGTACTTTGTGCAGGATTTGGGCCCTTCTTACTGAAATAGCCCCAAATCCTGCACAGGGGCCTTCCTGTGAGCTTAGAAGCCCCAAACTTAACTCATCTGATCTCTATGAACAGTGTTCAGACCTGGAAAAGCTGTGGAGGGGTTTTTGTAAGGGTGTCAGACTGACTTCAGTCACTGTGCCCTGTATACACAGTGAAAAACACTCGTACAAAAACTGTTGAACTGTTTCTCTATGGCAGACTTGCAGACGCAGCTGAACGTGGCTTGAGGTTTCTTCTTATCAGCTCCCTGTGGCTTGTTTGAAGAGAGGAGGATTCTTATCTGATGTAACTGAGCATCAGTCTAAAAAAAGGTGACTTCAGAGGTTTTACTGCCATCCTGACCCAAAGATTAGCACAAATTTTATTATATACTATTGTAATTATAGTTAATTGTTATGTTCTGACCGGGGTTGGGCATAACAGAAATAACAAAGAGCTTCATGAGCTACTTCATCGAGGTTCCATGGCAGCTGGAATCCACAGGGTTGCATTAGTGTCATCTTCTGGATTTTTTTCACACCTAACAAACCTTCAAATTCTCCTCAGCAGAACAGTTGTTATGGGAAAATTCAATAGATAAATCTGTTCATATTCTACATAGTGTTGTTTAATTTTGAAATATTTAATTTAACATATTGTAACTTAAGCACCTTATTGTAAAATATTTTTGCTTATTTTTATATAGAGAGTTTAGATTTACTATCTTTCATATTTATATTTTATTTGAGCGACTGTAACAACAATGCTTTAGACCAACCGGCCAACAGGCCGAACTAACAGCCTGCAGCCATTTAAGATGCAAACGAGGGAAAAGCTCTGACTTACTTAACAGAACATTTTTGCATCAGGAGACATCTTAACAACATGAAAGCTGAGGTTAGAAGCCCCAAACATAACTCATCTGAACTCTAGGAACAGTGTTCAGACCTGGAAAAGCTCTTAAGGAGTTTTTGTAAAGGTGTCAGACTGACTTCAGTCACTGTGGTACGTCGACACCGTGAAAAACACTCGTACAAAAACTGTTGAACTGTTTCTCTACGGCAGACTCAGAAGCAGCTGAACGTGGCTTGAGGTTTCTTCTTATCAGCTCCCTGTGGCTTGTTTGAAGAGAGGAGTTTTCTTATCTGATGCAACTAAGCATCAGTCTAAAAAAAAAAAAAAACTGGCATTTTTAAGGTGACTCCAGAAATGTTTCTGTCATGTTTGCACTAAGATTAACACAAATCTTGTAGATTTTTGACTATTTTCATGATGTTAAACTGTCATCTGGTGCCTGATTTTTGTGTTTTTTTTTATATAAATAAAAGTATTTCCATAAAATGCAGAAAAGCATAGAATCAATGCATGAAAAATCACCAAAATACAACTAATTCATTGTTTGATGCACAAAATTTTCTGTTAGGATCTCCAGACCTGTGTGACCATGTCTCTCTCTCTCTCTCTCTCTCTCTCTTAGTTCACTTCACAATCAATGGCACCTTCACACAAACAAGCTCTGTCCATGGTTCTGAAATCACAGCAGCGCGATACTCACATGAATCTCTGCTGATACCTTTGGTGTTTTTGTTATTTTGTGTAGCTATATTAAATATAACAGACCAAAACCACAAACATCTGAGAAATATTGATGGTAATTTATGACCATTTAAGCCCTGTCCTTAACTCAACAGGGAGCAGCAAATGTAGAAGACATCCTCTGGACTGGACATAGTAATAGTATCTGGTTGGTACAGCCCAATGGGCCAGCTTTGAGCCACAAGACTGATCCAGGGCAAGACCCCAGAACTGTAATGGGTACCAGCCTGAAGCACCTGAGCACTTATATATCCTGAAAAAAGAAAAGGGACATTAAGGCAGGGAGATGGATTTTGTTTGCTGAATTCTTTTCATATATAAGAAAAATATTAAGAAAAAAGTTGCTAACAATAAGCGACATAAAAACATGAACATTTTTTCACCTATTTTTGGACTGTTACACTGGTGGAGTTCAGGATTCATTTTAAAATCATTTTGTTCACTTACAAATGCTTGCATGGTCTTGCCCCAAAGTATCTGTCAGAGATGTTACAGGTTTATAACCCTTGTGAAATGCTTTGGTCAGCTAATCAGCAGATGTTAGCACTTCCAAGCAGCAGTAGAAGTTCTACAGCCAATCAGTCCTTTGCATTCATAGCTCAGAAACTCTGGAAGGACCTCTCCCTCCAGATCAGGTCGTCTGCTTCACTAACAGTTTTCAAATCTTAACTAAAAGCTCACCTTTCCTCTTTAGCATCTTCAATTTAGTTTTCATTGTCAATTGTGTCACTCCCTGAACAGTATAGGGTCTTATATTAATTATGCTTCAGTTTTGTCATGGTCCCAGGGCTTTTGTGTTTTAGTCGTTTGTTTTATTGTTAGACTTTTTGGATTTTGTGATTATTTAAAGCTTTTCTGTTAGTTATTTTCATGCTTTTTGAGTTTCTTGTTCAAGTTTCCCAGTCTTCCCCAATGTTTCCCTTACTGTAAAGTTGCTGTATGTGTCTACTTATAGCCTTACTCTCCCTTTGTTCCTTGTCATAATGTCTGTTTGTCTCCCTCCTGTGTGCCTTCCTCACATTTGAGCCCTCGTGTCTTTTTTGGTTCTATTTGTTTTCTTGGACTTTGTCTTCCGACTAAAATAAACACTCAGTTTTTACACTGAGAGTCCTGCGTTTGGGTCCTCTTCCTGCTACAGTTCATGACAAATTTTGCTTTTAGTGCTCTATGTTTTTATGTTCTCTTACTACTTTGTAATTTTGCTTTCTGAGCTGTTTTATTTTTTCTATAGTTTTATTATTTTTTTATTGTTTCATTCTTATTTTTTTCAACAATATATTTAAATTTTTATAAACACTATATTTATTAGTTCTATTGATTTTTGAAGAGGATATCCTGTTATGCCTTAGTGCATAACATTTGGCCTATAAGTTGTTATTTGTCAGGATTATTTCATACCCCTGAGATTACATTTATGGCTCACTTCTTCAAAGATCATGATAACATCAGACCTTGGATGATTAAAGGGTTTAATCTTTTCATGCTTAAATGTAGTGTCTGCTCTACCCAGAGCAAAAAAAAAAAAATTTACACCATATTGGGCTGCATTGTGCAAGAATTTAGTTTTGTCAGGTAGTTTCTCATACCAAATTTGAATCATATGTTGAACAGTTGGATTACCACTCTCCGTTTGCAGATGTTTTTATTGTGCCAGACTACAAATACACCAGAAAAGGTAGTTTAGAACCTATTGTGTCTTTTTTAAGAGAAAGCTACATTGGAAAGAATATTGGTTGGGACTCACACAAGTTAGAAATCCTACCCCTGCAACACCTGTGAGAAAAGAATTAAAGACATGAAAACACTGATCTCCCACACATGACAAACATGGGAGAACATCTGGCCAAGGTGGTGATTTCATTTCAGATAGCATGTGCAAACAGCTGAGAAACTCTAATGCTGAAAAATGCATGAGCAAAGATTTAAAGACATAAAAATACTGATCTCACATCGGTAAGAATACACATTCATTCCAAATCTATGGGAGAACATTTAGAATGTTGATTTGAGTGTCCATATGAGGAGTCACACAGGTGGTAAACCTCACCCCTGCAACACCAGTAAGAACAGGCTGTGCAGAATGTACAAAAACAGTGAAATGTCATATCTACACCGATTCAAAGCCATGAACCACCTCTAAGAAAAGCTGTAATAAACATAAACACACTTATCACTTAGATGAGGAGCTGCATTCTTGCAAATTATGTGGTAAATGTTTAATTCAAGCAAATTTCTAGCAATTTGACTTTCACAGGACTCACACAGGTAAGAAACCTTATCCTGCAACAGTTTTGAGAAAATATTTAAAAATGTGAAAACAGTGGAATGTCAAGTCAGATCTTAAACATTAAAGTCAAATGTAGATAACGTTTCACATTTTTAATGATAAATGGTCATTTTAATACCGATGTGATGTGCACAAAAGTGAGAAACATTACTCCTGAAACACCAGTGGGAAAAGTTTTAATGGAAAAATCAATGAAATCCCACATCTAAACTAACACAGATTCAACGATGTATTTGTGACAAAAAAGTGTGAAAGGTGGTCATTATACCATCCATATGAAGGCTCACATGGCTAAGAAACCATACCCCTGCACCTCTGAGAAAAGTTGACAATACCCTTCCAACACCTATAAGTAAAGATTTAAAGACATATTAGGCTACACAGGTACCAAATCCTACCTATACTATACCAGTGAGAAAAACATTAAAAGGCATAAAAGCACTGACATATCACATCAGACCTCAAAGATTCAAAACCACAATCTTACCAAAAATTTGGAAAAAGTTTCAAAGTAATTTTACTATCCATATGAGGACTCCTACAGATTAGAAATCCTACCTCTGCAACACTGAGAAATGATTTAAAGGCATGATTAAAAGTTTCAAAGTAGCTTGTACAGTACATATGAGAACTCACACAGGTAAGAAACCTTACCCCTGCAACACAATTGAGAAAAGTTTTAAATGAATAAAAACAGTGAAATGACATATCAAATTTCACACAGTAAGAGACACATTTGTGTGAAAAATGTGGAAGAAGATTCAAAGTGTTGATTTTACCGTCCATATGAGAACCTGTCAGTAAAGATTTAAAGACATTAAAACAGTGAAATATTGAATCAGATCTTAAAGAGTCAAAGCTGTTTTCTGGCCAAATATAGATACATTTTCAAGATGTGTTGATTTTACTGCTGATATAATGTTCACACAGGTGAGAAACCTTACCCCTGCAATACCAGTGAGAATATAAATACTAAAACATGACATCAGACCGCAAAGATTTAAAGCCACAGTCTTACTAAAAAAAAAGTGGCATTGCAGTCCTTATAAGAACTCACACAGGTGACAAACATGATTCTTTTAACGTCTCCCCTCACCCCCAACCGGTCATGGCAGATGGCTGCTCCTCCCTGAGCCTGGTTCTGCCGGAGGTTTCTTCCTGTTAAAAGGGAGTTTTTCCTTCCCACTGTTGCCCAGTGCTTGCTCATAGGGGGTCGTTTCATTGTTGGGGTTTTCTCTGTATTATTGTAGGGTCTTTACCTTACAATATAAAGCACCTTGAGGCGACTGTTGTTGTGATTCGGTGCTATATAAATAAAATTGAATTAACGTGAATAAGAAAAGTGTTAAATTAACAAAAACAGTAAAATTATAAATATTTAAAGCTGCATTTTGGCCAAATGTAGATGAACTTTCAGGATGTGGTGATTTTACTGTCAATATGATGCTCACACAGGTGAGAAACCTTACCACTTACCACAGCTCCCAGTTTGGATTCAGGAGACAGACACCCTCTCTACTTTTAAGATTAGGCTTAAAACTTTCCTTTTTGATAAAGCTTATAGTTAGGGCTGGATCAGGTGACCCTGAATCCTCCCTTAGTTACGCTGCAATAGGCCTAGGCTGCTGGGGGTGTCCCATGATACACTGAGTGTTTCTCCTTCTCTCACCTCTGTTCACTCTCTATGTGTTTTTACACCTCTCTGCATTTAATGAGTTATTATTAATCTCTGGCTCTCTTCCACAGTGTGTCTTGGTTTTTATGTATTATTGTAGGGTCTTTACCTTACAATATAAAGCGCCTTGAGGAAACTGTTGTTGTGATTTGGCACTATATAAATAAAATAGAATTGAATTGAATTAACTCAATCTCAATTCAATTCAATTCAATTCAATTTTATTTATATAGCGCCAAATCACAACAAAAGTCGCCTCAAGGCGCTTTATATTGTAAGGTAAAGACCCTACAATAATACAGAGAAAAACCCCAACA
>VUQS01060938.1:0-14801 GCA_015108495.1 Heterochromis multidens
TTTCTTAGTTTTTTGCATATTTGTCACACTTACATATTTCAGATCATCACACAAATTTTCATATTAGACAGAGATAACCTGAGTAAGTACGAAATGCAGTTTTTAAATGATGATTTCATTTGTTAAGGGAAAAACGTTATCCAAACCTACCTGGCCCTGTGTGAAAATGTAATTGCCCTGATTTGTTATATCATGAATTAACAGTGATTAACCACATTTTTTTGGAAAACTGAGTTCAGTTTCACTAGCCACACCCAGGTCTGATTACTGCCAGACCTGCCAAATCAAGAAATCACTTAAACAGAACCTGTCTGACAAAGTGAAGACGGCTAAAATATCTCAAAAAGCAACACATCATGTCACAATCTAAAGAAACAAAGTCATTGACATCTATCAGTCTGGAATGGGTTACAAAGCCAATCTAAGGCTTTGGGACCACGGTGAGAGCCATTATCCACAAATGGAGAAAACTTGGAACAGTGGTGAACCTTCCCAGGAGCGGCCGGCCTACCAAAATTACTCCAAGAAAACATTGACGACTCATCCAGGAGGTCACAGAAGAACCCAGAACAACATCTAAAGAACTGCAGGCGTCACTTGCCTCAGTTAAGGTCAGAGTTCATGAAATAAGAAACATTAAGAAAGAGACTGGGCAAAAATTGCATCCATGAGAGAGTTCCAAGGAGAACACCACTGCTGACCAAAAAGAACACAAAGGCTCATCTCACATTTACCAAAAAACATCTTGATGATCCCCAAGACTTTTGGGAAAATCTTCACAAACACTTGATTGCAGTTCTGCTGCCAAGGGTGGCACAACCAGTTATTAGGTTTAGGGGGCAATTACTTTTTTACATAGGTCCAGGTAGGTTTGAACTTTTTTCCCTTAATAAATGAAATCATCATTTAAAAACTGCATTTTGTATTTACTCAGGTTATCTTTGTCAAAAAACTAAGAAATTAGGAAGGGGGCAAATACTTTTTCACATATACACACACACACACACACACACACACACAGGTACAATACACACAGAGGTTGGGTCAAATGGTGTCACTACTGCACTAAAGAACTATAGTAATGTAGTTCAGCTGTAGTCATTTCCTTCTTCTGTTTTATTATATTACTTTTAAGTTAAATTCCAAATTTTGATTCCACCAGCAAAGCACAGTGAAGTTCCATTATGTGCTGAAGATTCAATCCATCACTTGAAAGGACTTCAAATAAGAGTCTATGTTTAATAACGGAAACAGGCAGAGACACATATTCACAGGTGGCCATTAAGCATTTGATCTTCCCTGCTTTCTTTCAACAGAAGCTTCATGTCATCAAGTCGGCTGACAAGCCCTCAGGGTACTACTCCTTCCTTTCAAAAGGAGACTTATTTTAATGGTGTGACAGAAATATGTCTGACTCAGAGACAAATGGTAGAGAAAGAGACCAAAATAAGAAAGACACACAGCTAGAAACATAAGTTCAGAGCACTATGTATGTTTCTTATAGTGATCTATGTATAATTGTATAACTGATAAGTATAACATATCAATTATACAAAAAGTTAAATGTATGTTAAATCACAAAAGATGTAAAGTAAGTGCAGCTTACAGAAGGAAAATGTTTTTAAAAAGACACAAAGTCACAAAGACACAGTTATTAGGTCTGTTTTACCCCTCAGCCTTTTTGGTTGAGGGGTAAAAATGATTTGGGCGATATTTTAACATTTTGTTTTCATTTCAGGTATCAAAACTATATGGAAATGATCATGGTTATTATGGAGTTGCATCAATTTTGTTGTGACGGGTACATCACAGTACTGACAGCAAAGGCCATCAAGTGCATATCTCTGACAAACTGGCAGCATTCATCGCCTTGTGAATTACTGATCTGTAATGAAGTCTTTATTACAAAATGACAAAAAAATGTGGTAATCAATACGTAAGGTGTCAGTCCATGTCATCACATTGTAACTGTCTTATCTGTTATTTGCATTATTATTAACATTAAATTCAAAATGTACTATGATGGGTTGATTGAAAATCACTCATTTGATTAATTTTGTGAGTTTGGTATCAAATTTAGCATGAATAATCATTGAATTTAAATGCTAATGGAAAAGAAAATTATCTGGTATTGTGACATTCCTTGATTGCAGTGTTTATATAATTCACCATTACCTATCTCCTCAATAGCTTGTGTGTAGGTTCTAATACTTACAAGGTTGACTAATACTGTACAAGTAATACAATGCCTCAAAGCCACACAATAATCAGAATCAGAATCCTTTATTAATCCCAGACAAAATTATGTGGTCACAGTTGCTCCATGACAGTTATTTATAAATTTGTTGATAAAGCACAGCCCTGAACCACCACAGGCCAAGCCATTGTATGTGTACTGAGTCACCACTTCTTGCATCCTTTGCCTTTCTAAAATGTCAATTAAAAGCAATCAGACCAGGATACAGGCCAGTTATTTATTTCATGAAAATCACAATAACTTAAGCTCTATTACTCTTGTGTCCCTGAAAGACCACGAAATGAGAGGGTGTGACAAAGAAACTGACAAATAAAGTGCGTTTGAACCTCACCTGCTCTCATTCAGCTTTTTATTTGCTTCTTTGCAGGCATGAAATACAACCATGGGTGAAAATAAATAGCTCATGCAGTTGAGAGAAAGAGAAAATCCCTGACGCTTTTCTGCTGTTTAATGGGCTTAAGGTTCTTTTTTTTCACTGGCAGGACTTCAAACAACTATACCTCACTTCAACAAGTCTGGGCTCATATATCAACTTACACAAAAAGACAAGCAGCCATCAAGGGCAAAGAACATAAGACGAGATCATGAGCAGAATGAAGATGACAGAATGATGACTAAAGATGACAGAAGTAGAGAGTACAATCCAGAGTTTTCAATCGGTTTTCATAAAAAAACAAACACACAGTATCCTTTGGCTCCTTTCAACACACTGCCATTACAACATAGAGACTGCACATCTTCCACATGATATATTAAACGTGTGCCCAATCTTACACTTTTTTATACACAACAGCACACAGAGCAATAGAGTTTAAGATTCACATGAAACGGTCTGCGTAACAGATTGGGGGTTTGAGGGCATTACCTATACACCCTAAGAGGTAGACTTCAGATTTATCGTCACTATCACTACAAATGTCTCAATGTGAGAAGGTAGGTTACAGAGGAAACCCTTGTTGGTCCCAAAACCACTTCTTTTAATACCCCTTTAATCTAAATGAGTGATAGTTTCAGGTGAATGTCACTGTATTGTAGCTCATTGTTCTCCTGCATCTGGTTGCCAAAGCTTTTACACCCCTGCCTCACCCGTGCCCGTTAATTACAGCTATTTATTAGCCCCAAACACCCAATTAACAGGCCTTCAGCACAACAAGCAAACACACTAATCTATGCGCAACACATTGAGAGACAACTCCACCAAATATTATGAAGAAAAATTAAAACAAGGGCCACCTCAAGAATAAGTGTCAAAGCTGTTGAAAATTCTCTTTGTTTTCTTTTCTTCTGTTCAATCCCATAAATATTCATTTCATTCTTCTTTCTGAGGTGTTTTTGTTCTTTTGTCTCACTTTCTCCTCTTCAATATGTGAAAGCTCAAGCTCTTTTCCTCCCTTTATCTTTAAGTGATTCATTCCCTCATTGTCCAAAGCTGTCCAGTGTTTTAACAGAGTAGTGACTAATGATGCTGGGTTGACCATATCATTGTGACCTATAAAGAAGAGTGGATACTATCAACACAATGATGAACAAAATATGGACAAAATTGTGTGCTGCTATTTAAATATTCCACCCAAAATAAATATGATTCGAAAATAATTAATCAACTTTAGCTGCAAGCTTTTGTAGTAGCAAAATGTCTTATGCCTGAAGATAAAATGAAAAATCAGGCTTAGAAATAAAAGCCATTGATGTAATTTATTAATATGTGGTTGGTACGCATATAATACTTATCCCGCTTTGTCTGTCATTAAACAAAAGGCATCAACTTGATTTCTAACAAGAGACATGGATCAGCTCCAGTGTAGATGACTGCAGTTTTATATTTTTTCATATTTATGTGCTACAGTATACACAAAGCTGGATTATTGATTAGATGTCTGCAACCAATTTATGGTTTTACAGTGGCACCATTGATGGCATATCTAGATCACTGAAAGAGTGAGAGAGTGAGAGAAGAGAGCAAGTATCTTATTCTCTGTTTCTGACTGATTGCATCCTCATAGCAAATGTTTTTGCAGATGAAAATCATTTGGGGAAAAAAACATGACAATCAATTTGTTAAAAATATATTTAGGAACAGAAATAGCAACAAGATTAGGGCATAGAAGGTAGAATGTGAATCAGATTTTAAAAAAAACAAAAACAAAAACAAAAAACAATAAACAAAACAACAGACTCTAGTCTACAAATACCCACAGAATGATGACACGGTTAAGCACAATTTAGCCCTAATGAATAATCCTATCAAGCATACAGAAAATTTCTGAAAACAATAATCTCAGATGGTTATAATCTACTGACTAATTTGAGATGAAAAATAAATACTTCATATGTTTTGCAAACATGTCAGATATGACAACTTGGGAATAATCCCTGTCACCCAAACCCATACAAAGAACATAAGGCAGACTTGCATCACTATTTTTAACTGCCTTCATTTAAATTCTAAAATCTCGCTTACTTGCTTACACACACACACACACACGGGGGTACTTGCTTGCTTCCATGTACACATGCACACACAGACACACACCCACACAATGCCTGCAGTCAGTTAATGTATCACTTATCCCCCCTACTGTGCCCCAGTTTCTGTAAGTCAGTTATGAGAATAAGGACTTTGCAGCAGTGATCCTACATTTGGTGCTATACACACAGCTCATTTGCAGGGCCATGTGAGCCGCATGTCTATATTCCATTTTGAAAAATTTTTGTCCTGAGTGTAAAGTCACTATTCTTCAGGTACTGTAAGATCCCAATAGAATATATGGCTAACACCTCCCCTTTCAGTAAATTTACAAGAATAGAAATAAAGAAAAAAATAAATAACAACAGAGGTGCAAAGGACTTTATGGCTGGGCAATTAAAGAAAGATTTAATTTGGAGAATAGCTTTCATGGGCATAAGCAAGACACACGTTCGGGCCTGTCTGTGAGCCAACAGTTCAGAGTTCAGATGGTTCTGAATACAAATTATGTAATATGGTCAATCTGGGAAGCATGCCCAATGAGGGGCTGCATACAAGGCATTTGTAAGATAAACATAGATCCTTCTTTTTCTTTTTTACACACAGAACTTTGGATCATCCAAAGCAAACAGCAACCAAAATAAAACAGCACAAAATCACATGCTAATGTAATGAAACTGATGTTACTAGATTTAATCATACCTGTAAATTTCTTTACCTCAAGAAAAATAACAATATACTGTTAACTACTGGGACTACTGTAAACATTTCATGCAATACTAGAGGCATTTTTAAATAAAGCTGAAATAAAAGTTTAAAGATGTATTCTGACTAACAACAGGGCTCTTGCTGCTACTCTCCCCACCTATGGTTTTCCATGCATGCCCATGTTGTGGTCTCCCAGAACAAAGCCATATTGCTAAATATAAATACTGCAGATAGCAACAGCAATAGTGATCCTAACTCAACTGAATTAAGATTATTTAAGTTTCATCAACACTGCCTTGGACTGATTCCAAGACAAATGTGGCAACAACACTGACTGATTTCTTTTCTTTTGTAAAGAAAGGCATGCTTTGAACATGTTAAAGCAATATGGAGAAAACACATTTTGCATACTATTCAATGAAACCTTTAATATTTAAACATTTCTAATGTCTTCAGCTGCGTATAGTGACCGCTGAAATAATGGAAGATTCTATTTTAGTTATGTCGGACAAATGGATACCCTGTAAACATACATTGGACAAGATAAAAATGCTTCAACTACCAAAGAGAATCAATAAGCAAATGCAAGATTTAAAACTGTGTTAACATGCAATTTACAATAGAAGATAAGCTTTCCAAAGGCCCATGAAATTACAAGATAAAGTGGCTAACAAAATAACTTGTGCAGTATGTATTGTATACAGGCAAAGAGAATTAATTATAGAGAAGGACTGAGTTTGTCCTCTGTCCTAATGAAGTGTGTGCAACTTTGACTGTGTAGTGATAAGCTGGGATTTATGTGGAAGGAGTGCATTAAATAACCTTAAAACAAACATAAAATTCACACACTACAAAAGATCCAGGTACTGATTTTCTGTATCTGGGTCTGTGTGCTAACAATTTGCCAACTCTGCTTTAGTTAGCATCTTAGATTGAACATGAAAGGATTTCAAGGTGAGGTTGAGAGTCACTGGGTTCTTCCTTCTTAACTCCTCCTTCAAAATACTGCACATCAAAAAGCAGAAGCAAATGAAAGAAAATCCCAGCGTGGTTTTCAGCATGTCACCGTACCTCTGAATTTACATTAATGACTGCTCAGACAATTGACATTCTAGCTGTCTGGAGTATGGAACAGTTATTGAGTCATAACAGAGTGTTGGCGACTTTCATGAACTACGTGCCTCGGCACTCAGCGACCCTGCTCTCTATCTAACTTTATATTGCCTGCTACTTTTGATTTGGTTCCTAAACACTTCCACTTTGCAATAATACCACTCACAGTTGATTGTGGAATATCTAGGAGGGAGGAAATTTCACAAACTGGCCTGTTGGAATGGTGGCATCCTATTATAGTACCACATTCAAATTCAGTGACCTATGAAGAACGGCCCATTCTTTTACAATGGTTTGTAACGGCACACTGCATGGTTAGGTACTTGATCTTATACATCTGTAGCAAAGAGACTGGCACTTGATTTCAATGTCCACAAATAGGCAGACACATGCCTGCCAAAGGGCTCAAAGCTGACTCTGTGGTAGTTTCAGCTTATAGTACACTTGTCTCAGTTAAGGTCAGAGTTCATGATTCAACAATAAGAAAGAGACTGGGCACAAACGGCATCCATGTGAGAGTTTCAAGGAGAAAACCACTGCTGACCAAAAAGAACACAAAGGTTTGTCTCACATTTCCCCCAAAAAATCTTGATGATCCTCCAGACTTATTGGAAAATATTCTGTGGACTGACGAGACAAAAATTTTACTTTTTGGAAGGTTTGAGTCTCGTTACATCTGGTATCAAAGTAACACAGCATTTCATAAAAAGAACATCATAGCAACAGTCAAACATGGTAGTGTGATGGTCTGGGGCTGCTTTGCTGCTTCAGGACGACTTGCTGTAATTGATCAAAACATGAATTCTGCTCTCTACCAGAAAATCCTGAAGGAGAATGTCTGGCCATCAGTTCATGTCCTGAAGCTCAAGTGCATTTGGGTTATGCAGCAGAACAATGATCAGAAACACACCAGCAAGTCCACCTCTGAATGGTTCAAAACAAAACAAAATGAAGGTTTTGGAGTGGCCTAGTCAAAGTCCAGACTGAATTCTGATTGAGATGCTTTGCAATGACCCTAAATGGGCCATTCATGCATGAAAACCCTCCCTCTGTAAAGAAGAGTGGGCCCAAATTCCTTTATAGTGATGTGAAAGACTCATTGCCAGTTATTGCAAAAGCTTGATTGCACTTCTTGCCTCCAACGGTGGCACAACCAGTTATTAGGTTTAGGGGGCAATTACTTTTTCACACAGGGGCAGATAGGTTTGGATAACTTTTTTTCCCTTAATAAATGAAATTCTCTTTTAAAAACTGCATTTTGTATTTACTCAGGTTATCTTTGTCTAATATTCAAATTTGTTTGATGATCTGAAACATGTAACTGTGACAAATATGCAAAAAACTAAAAAATCAGGAAGGGGACAAATACCTTTTTAAAGCAATGAATATATAGTTACACGTTAACACCTACAACCACAACCATTTTGTCTGTATTTGATTGCTTGTTTAATTGGTTTTCTTTTTTATTGCATCCTGTGCTTCTCCCTTTGTTGCTTTTTTACCTCAATCTCTTTATCCCTGTGCCACCACTACACCTACCCCTGTAAGATAAGATAAGATAAGATAAGATAAATCTTTATTGTCATTGTACAGATACTGTACAACAAGATTTCAGAGGGCTAAATCTGAAGGTTAAGACAGGATAAAACACAGACCATATAAAACAGAGGTAATAAAAACAGGCAGATGTCAAAAAGTATTAAATATCGATAAATAGACGTCACTAAAACAGAAAACCAGAATATATTAACAAAATTAACCCTTTAATGCCAAGAGTATCATATTTGATACGTACAGTTTTTGTGAGTTTCTGAGACTTCTACATCATCAGTGTGTGATTATTTTTACAGGGACCTTGTTTTTTTTTTGATATAACTATAAAGTTTATTTATAGTGAAGAAGATAGTGAGTATGGTTAGATTACCATCATCATCACTGTGCTGTGGTATTTTAAGGACTTACAGAGTGCTTATGAAAAAGGCAGAAAAGTAAAAAAAATATTGGCAGCAGGGTCAGCAGCAGACCATATGAACTGAACAGGCAACCAACTTTGACAGTGGGGCATTTGGCTCAAGTCACTTTGGTAGTCCATAAAGAACAACGTGCACTCACACAAGCTACATAATTACAACCATACACACATCGTACACTCATAGAGAAATATAGCCACAGCCATAAAAGTGCAAAAATATCTGTCTTAGATTGCAGATGCAAAGCTCGAGATAAACAGGAGAGACATTTTCTCTCGGGGCAGAAGGGGATCAATGACCCCGGCCCATAATGCTAACACTGGTTGGGTGATTAATGTATGATCTCTGACTAATGATTATGATGAAAACCTCTGAGGAAAAGTTAACCTATTTCCCAGGTCTTACCAGCTTACCACCCATGCTTGAATAATATATTTGAGTTATTTAAAATTAAAAATGTGTTCCAAGCAACTGTATCCCTGACAACCCTCAAAATGTTTGATTAGAACACAATGAAATCGATATCTATCTATTTTAAATAGACGTTTTTATGTCCCCACCAAATGTATCTAGAAGAAATAGCTTACCAGCTCTGTGAGAGAATATTTTTGTGAGTCACAGGCCAAACAAACAGTAAAACTGATTCATTCTGAAACATGAGCTCTGATGGCAGAGATCAGTGGAGAAAAAACAACAAACACAACCACGGTATGCAGAAGAGCATTTCTGAATGCACAAAACATCAAACATTAAAGTAGAACATTGCCTCATCTGATGAGTCTCGATTTCTGCTGCGACATTCAGATGGTACGGTCATTACTTTTCATGTTGGCATATACAACATGAAAACATGGGTCCATTCTGTCTTGTATCAACAGTTCAGGCTACTGCTGCCGGTGTAATGATGTGGAGGATATTTTCTTGACACACTTTGGAACCTTAGTACCAATTTAACATTGTATAAACACCGGAATCTACCTGAGTACTGTTGCTGATCGTGTCCATCCCATTATGACCACAGTATGCCCATCTTCTGATGGCTGCTTCCAGCAGCATAATACACCATGCACACCAGGACCTCTGGGATATGGTGGAACAGGAGATCCACATTATGGATGTGCAGCTGACTAATCTGCAGCAACTGTGTGATGCTATCATGTCAATATGGAGAAAAATCTCTGAGGAATGTTTCCAGCACCTTGTTGAATCTGTGCCATGAAGAATTAAGGTAGTTCTGAAGATAAAAAGGGGTCCAACCCAGTACTAGCGAGGTGTACCTAATAAAGTGTCTGGTGACTGTCAGCTGACTCTCTAGCTTGCTTTTTTAAATAAGACTGTGACTTTTTTATAGCTTGGAGAAAATGCTGTTTGCTGTAGTCTTCTTCTGTCTTGTTTTGTGGCTGCACCGATTGAGTCGCACAGTACAAATTCGATGACTACAGTGCAGAACTGGATCAGCAGCTCCTTTGGTGGACCATGCTTCCTCACTTGCCTCAGAAAGTGCATCTTCTGCTGTGCCTTTTAGAGGATGAAATTGATGTTAGGCTCCCACCTCAAGTTCTGAGAAATAAGTAGTTCCCAGGAACTTGAAAGACTCCATGGTTGGAATAGGGCTGTTAGATCTTGTGTGGGGCTTCCTAAAAACTGCTCTCATCTGCACAGTCTTGAGTTTGTTCAGCCCCAAGTTGTTCTCACTGCACCAGACCACCAGCCACTCAACCTCCCATTGATACGCAGATGTGTCGCTGTCTTGGATGAGTCATCTGAGTTATCTGTAGTGTCATCAGCAAACTTTATACATGTAAAAAGAAAAGCTATTTTGTCTGTAATGATTGTCTGGATGACTAAGCTCATTCGGTTCAACTTATACTTAACTTTATGTTTATCAAATTTGTTTTCTCAAATTTCATTATTAGTTTTAAAAATGTGGTAACTCACCTACAATAGTAGAGAGAGCACCCCCATGATGAGTAAGCACTTGGTAGCCGTGGGGAGGAAGAACTCCCTTTTAGAGGAAGAGACCTTTGGCGTAGGAGAGGAACCTGATAGCTGAAGGCTCTGCCTCCCATTGTACATTTGGACATGCTAGCAACCAGTAGTAAACCTGCCAGCACTTCAACAGCAAAGTGTTCTACTGGGATAATATTGTACAAGAGGTGTTTAAGATAAGATGGGGCTTGATCTTGATCTTGACTTTGAGGAGGAGGATTTAAAATTTAATCTTGAATTTAACAGGAAGTAAGTGACGAGAAGCTAATATGAGACAAAAAGGATCTACAGCTTTACAGTCTATAGGTAACAAATGCATGAACCAGTTTTTCAGCAAGATGTCATAAGTGAGGCAGGCTCTGGGTTTCTGTGCTTATTTTCTGTTCCTCTCTCACTCTTTAAGAGTCTCTGAGTTTTTAGGGGGAGTTGTGGGCTCTGCGAGTCCAACTATGAGTCCTCCTGCTCAGGTTGTCCTTCTCACACCTGCTTCAAATAACCTGAACCCCTCGGTATTTAAAGGCTGGATGGTGCAGCAGATCTCTGCCAGATTGTCTTTGCTGTCATGGTGGTAATCAGGCCCTCTTTGTTTCCTACTTGTGCTTCAGTTTTCCATTGATTAACTGTTACTCCGGCTGCCTTCTGGTTGTCAGTCCATGCTTTGCCACATTAACCTGTTCTGTCCCAAGGAAATCTGTGTTCACCACCAGCCACTCACCTTTGAAATCCCATACCTTCAAGGAGAAGGACTTACCTGAAACTTACCTACCTACCTGCCCACTCTCCACCGCTGCACCACTCACCTTTCTGAAAACTAACCTGTCCTCTAAAGATCTCTCTTGAGCCTCGGTCATCAACATTTCTAAGTAAGACTGTTAAACTTGATCTCTGCCTTTTACCGCAAAATCCACAGAGCTTCTGGTTGTGTCGCAGCTGTTTCACACAAGTTTTAAATTTCTTCCAACATTAATGACTGTATGCCTTACACTGAACCATTAATGTCTTCCCACAAAGTAGCTGCTTAGATATAGCAGTCTTGGCCAGAGAGATGAGTGTGGGCAACATCAACAAAGTCTGAATGCCTAATCTGGAACCATACCAATTGTTAAAGACAACTGGGTCTTGCAAATACCAAAGACTTTTGTCCTACACTCCACATAACCTGACATGCTGAGGCTGGTTTTGAAACTGAGACAATCCCCTTATGCAGCTGTATTGGGTAGCTGTCTGCTATAGGCTTCACATCCACTCATTTGAGTAACTGTTGATGCATTGTCTTGACCACAGTTCTGATGTTGGTGATTTTTAGAGCATTTTAATGAAATCATCTGACAAATGATATGGCTTGCTCTGCAGTTAACTATACTAACAGCCCATTCAAGAAGTCTGTATTCTAGTTTTGGTGAGTAACATTCTAGTATTTCATCTTAACATTGCTTAGCATCATTTAGCATGTATCTGTTGTCTATGCATTGTGCACTTATAGTTTATGGAAGCAACCTTGCTAACCAACCTTGCTAGTGTCTAAAATCACCATGGTGAATGCCAAAGTGCTATAGTGTGGAATTTCATATACCAGAAGATGACACTGTGGCAGCTGCATCCATCTTTGATATATTTGATATAAAGGCCTATAACATTTTATTTTTAATCAGACTCTATGATGGCTCTATGATGACTCTATATCAGATGGACTGATATTTTTCCTCTCTTGACATATAACAAAGGTACCTAAACAAAATTAACAAACCTATTGCACAATGCCTCAGCTCATATTATAGTTTAAAGATAACACTAATCCTAAGGAAACCAGGTGCGACATTGTGGAGCAACAGGCTGCTGTTTTGAGTTTGACTCATCCAGGAATTTTATTTTTTGTGGGGTGTGGTCTCTCACCAGCACTGGCTCCTCTTTGACAAGAAAATCCAAGTTAGGACTTAACTGTTTCTTCCCAGACACTGTAGTGCTTATCTTTTGATAAAATGATAAGCACACTTTAAAAGTGTTATCGCCATCCCAACATCAATAAAAAAAACTGGCTTTGATCCTCCCTGTTTACAAGCTGCATGTATCATTCCTTTGTTGCAAAATCTTTGTTTTTATTCCAACAGATTACATGTGGATTGCTCAATTAATTGTTATTAATTGTTCACAAGTGCAAGGAAATGTCAAAGCTCCACACCTCAATGCTACCTGCAGAAACACCTGTCTTCTCACTGTTTCTTTTTTCCATTTTTTTAACATGAGTCCTTAAATGGAAATCTAGCAGTAAATGTGTGGTGTGGATTTAAACAAACATCGGGAGATTAGATAGATGTTGTCTGGCAGCCTTCCAATATTTCAGCTGTGACAAACCACAGTAAGTAAACAGGAAAGTTCTTCATGCCACATAGTGCAAAGCCGTGTACAAGACACTGATGTAAGTGGAAAAAAGGCCCTAGTGTCATCCAAGTGTCATCTTTTTTCTTCCTTATTATGTACCACTCTGCCATCAACCTCAAAATTACACTTTACACTGCATGCCACATTCACCCATACAGTCCTCACTTTACTCTCTGGATGTGAAGCACTTTATCGTTCACACATTCTTTGGACTTTGGCAGGAAACACACAGATCCACCCACAGAGCGTGTGAGCTTGACAGAGAAGGGCCTCAGGGAGGTTTCAAAGCAGAACCTTTTCCTGTGAGGTTTCCAGCACAAGCAATGAAATATCAGATTCAATAATTTTATTGTGAAATGTGTCCATAGTTTTGTCATGTGAGAAAACATCCCATGTGTCCCATGTGGGCAAATTTTAAATGTATTAAATCACTTTTTGGATTACATCAGTCAATTACTGATGTGCAGATATGAGCCAAGCTAAGAAAAACTAAACAGTGTGGATCTGGTTCCTCTCTAAGCCTCCAACCAGTCAGCAAAGTAAACATGCCAAAAATTAGTGCATGAAGAGATCTGGGACTGGTGTGTACATGTTTTAAACCAGGCAGACTTAGATAAAACATCAGTTGATGTTTATTTACGGTGACATGAATTTTTAGGTGTTTCCTCTGCTCTGATTGAGGTTCTGGGTAGCTAATCAATAGAAGCCAGTGTTGGGCTGGATGAAAAGTTTGCATTTGTATTTTTTAAGATTTTGACAGTTTTACATTATATCACAATATTATTCATGGATATTATTTTGCATGAGTGGGCTTTAAATTGGTTTACAGATATAATTTATAAAATTCTGACTAGTATTCCAGTACATTTGAAATGTAAAAGTACTCACTTAAAAAACAGGTTTTCTGTGGCTTCTGTGGCAGTGGAGTCAGGGCGTGGCGTCAGGGGACCCCTACTTGAGGAGGACGCCGAGACCTGACAGGGGAGTGGAGAGCAGGTGCGCATTTGGAAAGTGGCAGCTGGCAAGCTGCACGGTGGGCGAAAGCTGCGGGAGCTGACCTGGAGACCCAGGAACTGAAAAGCTGTGGGAGCTGAGCTGGAGTTGTGACAGCTGGAAAGCTGCGGGAGCTGAGCCGGCCACCTCGATTTATTTCAGATTTCCAGATGTCAGAGAAATGGGATCCCCTTCATCCTAGAAAAATGCATTTCCAGCGTCTCCCTTCCTTAATTGAAATATGAAGAGGGCTAACCTTTAGGACTGGACCATGCTATCCTCAAAGATGAGAGATCTGAAATAAATTGCTATAATTTGCGTTTAAAAAAAAGGCAAAATATTATCTATCTATCTCTTTCTATATATATATATATATATATATATGTAAAAGAAATTCCCCCCTCACCCTTGCGGGCGGTCTTTATCCTTCAAGCTTGGGTTCTCTACCAGAGGCCTGGGAGCTTGAGGGTCCTGCGCAGTATCTTTGCTGTTCCTAGGACTGCGCTCTTCTGGACAGAGATCTCGGATGTCATTCCTGGGATCTGCTGGAGCCACTCACCCAGTTTGGGGGTTACTACCCCGAGTGTTCCGATTACCACGGGGACCACTGTTGCCTTCACCCTCCACACCTTCTCCAGCTCCTCTCTCAGCCCTTGGTATTTCTCGAGCTTCTTGTGTTCCTTCTTCCTGATGTTGCTATCACTTGGTATAGCTACATCTATCACTACAGCCTTCTTCCTCTGCTTGTCCACCACTACTATGTCCGGTTGGTTAGCCATCACCAGTTTGTAGACTCCAGTCTCTATCGATCTTGTGCTTAGAGCTTGTTCCTGTGCTGCCATGTTTAGTGCCTCTGTGCTGTCTTTCAGTCCAGCTTTGTCCAGCCATTGGTAGGATTTCTCGATATCAGCCACTTTTTCTATCT
>VUQS01060944.1:0-18519 GCA_015108495.1 Heterochromis multidens
ATTCCAGATTAAATGCTCTATTTTCGCTATCCACTTTTCTTTTTTTGGAGAGCACCTTTTGTTCCTTATTTTTCTCTCCCTTTCTCCATCTCACCCGTCTGTATCGCTCCTTTTGTTTGTTTGTTTTTTTCTACATGTATCGCTGTCTTTCTTTTTCTTTATACCGTCTTTGCCTCTAACTCTCATCTATCAGCACTGTGGAGTCGCAGCGTTTGCCGCCTGGAATGCACAGATTTGATTGACTGAGTGGTATCACGTGGTATGGCTTAACTCGCATGTAATTGGTCTGTGCGTTTCCTCAGTGACGAAACCACTACCATAAAGACGATAAAAGCTACGCCGGTTAAAATCAAAGCGACCCGCCAGGTGTTAAATCATAACCTTCTGTTTTGGCTGTAGGTCCGGGTCCATATGGGACAGCTTCTGGGTCCGGACCCGGACCCAGGTCCGCCTGTTAGTGACCTCTGTAATAAACCAATCATATGGCAGCAACTCAGTCCATCTAGGCATGTAGACATGGTTAAGATGACCTGCTGAAGTTCATACCAAGCATCAGAATGGGGAAGAAAGGTGATTTAAGTGACTTTGAATGTGGCATGATAGTTGTTGTCAGACGGGCTGGTCTGAGTATTTCAGAAACTGCTGATCTACTGAGATTTTCCCACAGAACCATCTCTGAGGGTTACAGAGAATGGTCCAAAAAAGAGAAAATATCCAGTGAGCGGCATTTCTCTGGGCGAAAATGTGTTGTTGATGGCAGAGGTCAGAGGAGAATGACTGGACTGCTTCAAGCAAATAGGAAGGCAACAGTAAGTCAAATAATCACTCGTTACATCCAGTGTTAATTTTGTTGACCAATAATTTTCGTCATAGTTTTCGTCAGCGACCTTTTGTTTTCTGATGAAAACAATACGATAACTAAATAAAAATTAATGCACAAGGACAAAAACTATGATGAAATGTATTGACACTTTCATCAACCAATAAAAACGAGAGAACTATGGGAGCCAACATTATGCCACAGATCTGGGATTTTTTTCATGATATAAACTTAACATCAGGATTACGGAGTCCAAATCACCAATAATGCTGGATGTTTGATTGAACTCCAGCATTATAGATACACATATACAGTATATCAACCATAATGTGTTTGTTTCCCTTGTTGCTGTGAACACTGTTCTCTGCTTTAATTGATGACATTTAGCTCCTCGCTTCTGCTCCATTTGATTCATTCACATTTTAAAAGGCAGGTATTAAACACCTCTGTTACTTTACATAAACAATTCATTAAGCTGATATGACACCGGGGACCCCGGCAGGAAAACATATCCCCACCACCCACAACAATTAATGACCTCACATCAGCCGACGCCTCACTGCAATGAGGCAGGAAGCTGTATTCCAATAACAAGTGCTCATTAACAGATCACCACTCTCGTACTATGAAATATAAACCCATATAAACTGGCTATTCTTTTTTATCTTTTTTTTGTTTGGTATTCATACAGCGTACAGCCACCTTCTACTAGAGCGGTTGGGAAGTGTGTAAAAGAGGTTTTCTTTCTGAGAGGGAATTGTCATAAAAACTAATATTCCCAAAGTGGAGGTGACCTTTGAGAAATTGAGTCTTGAGTCATAAAACCCAATTCTGCACAAATGGAACTGACCTCCAGTATGTGGGAGAAAAAAATGAAATAAAACCCTGTACGAGCTTCAAAATTGTGACGACAAACTGAATTTGTGCAAAGTTGTGTTGCCGTTCTCTGCTTATTCCAAAACCACTACCTTCACTCATCTCCGACCTTACCTCTTCTCAATCAGAGCTGTGACTGAAACTTTTTTTCAAATTCTAATCCCAGTTTTTTAGCTTCATTTTCCCCTGCTTCTTATGTTGGCGGCTTGTACGCAACAAAACTGTTTGTCAGATGGTGAAATAGCATTTTGAAAACCAACTCTCTCCACACAATTTAAACGTCAAGCACTATCTTTTCATTCTCTACCCAATTATTTCTGTCATTTTCATGAGAAAAACAACAGCAACATTACAAATTAGGAAATGTAAAAAGTTAACTGTTATTCCCAAATTTTCCCCCTTGTACTCTTTTTTATTTATTTTTTGTCAAAAAGGCTGCTCTCGAAGTCAGCTTTGCCTTTGTTGGAAAAGCTTTAGATTTTCATCAAGGTTGGACAAAACATCATTATTCCAGTTTGTGTAGTTTTTGTGCCAACCCTGACCACATAAGTCATCCTGAGGACAGGGATGCCAGATCAGTCAAAGCTTGTTATGTTTATGTTATGTTATGTTTTGGAATTTGGCAATTCTTTGCTGTAAATTAGTTTAAACACTATCCGGCTTCTCAGTTCTTATCTTTCTCCTACTCTTTCCATGCCTCTTTCTTCACAATTCCTTGAGGGCAATCACACATGATGCCAGGGCAGGACTTGAAGGCAGAAGGCACCTCTACTGCATCATTTACCAAAATGTGGGGTAGTCCAGTAGACATAAATAGAAATGCACCATGTCTAAAATTAGACACCATCAGAATGTAGCTAAGTCTTCTCTAATACTGTTGTGACTGTTTTAAGACTTCGATGTTAGAAGAAAATGGAGGAGCTTCTTGACAGTTTTTAACATGTACTTAATGTTATGAAAGGATGTATTTTAACCCAAACCATGATCTATTCCTAAATCTAACCAAACAGCAACTGAAAAAAAAAAGTCAATACATGCTTCCTCATTTGGCAATATGCTACTCTAAAGCACTACCCCTCCACATAGAAATGTTCTTTGGATTAAAGGGGTACCCAGTGCATTAAAATTAGCATTAGTATAAAACAACCAGCTAGTGAGAATGTGGTGCTGCCTCCCCTCTCCTCTTTTAGCATTCTTCTTCATCCATCTCTCACTTTCCTCCCTCTGTCCTCAGTGTTCGCTTCTGTCTTCCTGCCACCCCTGTTATCCTCTCCCTACCCTCCTCCCTCTGAAGCAGAGTGCTTTCTGGGGGGTGTTTATAGGGCTGATAAGTGGCAGATGACAATCGCTTGGCAAGGCCAGAGATAGGGCTGCCAGTACCTTGGCTGCCATCTATCAAACCTCCCACAGTGAGCCAGGCTTTACCCAGCTGTGGAGGGACGGAGGCCAGTCATGAAAAAGGTAAAAGCTCTCCATCTTCAGGCACAGGAGGACCTCCCTGACGCCGCCCAAAATGCAATGGCTAGTAAGGCAATGGCAGTAAGTAATGTTTACTGTTTACTTTAGATGTCTTGATGCATGCTCAATAATCCAGGTAAGGAAACCCCAGAAAGTTGATTCTGCTCATCTGAACACACCATTTTCAGTGGGAGGAACCTTTCATCACTCATCCAAGTGACTTCTTCAGAGCAATATAGTGCGCACAGTTGAGTGTCAGTGTCTAGAGTTTCAGGTCATACTTAAGAAACAAGACCAATATCAATCTTTTCAAACAGCTCTTAGAAATAAAGTACAGTAAATAAGCTTAGCTTCACAAAACCATTTTTTTTTTCAAGGGACTTTAGAAAGCCTGTAAAAGTTGGTGTGAAGCTCTGAAAAACAAATGAGTGGGATATTGGTTCAACCACAACTGTAGTTAGTTTAAAAAAAAAAGTAGAACACATTTATAAAAAGATTTTTGTTCATTTTTGTATCATAAACACATAAACTTTTTAAATTTTAAATAAATAATTACATTTCAATTAGGTTGTTTACCAAAGCTGCACAATGAAATATTCTACTGTAATCATGTTATTTTTTCCCAGTAATACTTAACATCACTGTTTTATTCTCAGTAATTACATTGCTGCCTGTATAAAGTTTTGTTACTGCAGTACATAAAAACAGTTTTGCAACTTAAAACTAAAATATTAATACTTTTAAGAAAAATTATAATGCGTTGTCACTTAGTGGCCATCCTTCTTGCAAAAACGATATCACCAAGTAAGAGCAAGTAAGAAGCAGAAGAGGAGGAAGAGAGGCTCCACTTACTGACAAATGGACAAATGGTTTACTGACAAAAAAATTGACATGGAAAGCCAACACTTAACGCCTCCCTCCTCCATCACTCTGATGGATGACCTTTACAGTACATATGACTCATCTTCTGGGCTGACTGGGTGAGAGAGCACGTTAGAGATTGAGAGGGAAAGAGCAGACAGTGGTGGTGCTGGCAAGCAAACCACTTGCCGTCTGATCACCAGGTGCTGCAGCATGGGCTGGTTCAGACAGTGCAATGGCGTATTATGAAGTGGGAAAGGAAGAGGTTGACATGGGAAAGCATAAGAACCGTGACTGTATACAAGTAAAGGTATGGCACTTTTGATGGGTTTTTCTGCATCTGATATTGGCATTTGCCTTTAGTTCACACTGAAATCTTTTCTTTCCCTTTTCTAAATTCAGGTTGTCATGGAGCACACATTCACATCTCTCAAAAGAAAAAGAAAAAAACAACAAAAAAAAAAGTTTTCATCTTATTCATTCAAGATGTCTGACAATAAAATTTTAGTATGACACGTCAGAAGAGAGTCCAAAATTCAACTTTATTTCAGCTCACTTTAGCTGTAACGCAAAGACTGTTGACTGCTGCCAGAATCAGTCATCTCTTGTAAATTGAATGGTCTGATCTTCAGTTCACACTTGGATTTTGCAAAATTCTGATCTGCTGAGCTGCGTTCACATCAACCACAGAGCATGTCAGTGCCAAGAGTAGAGGCCTTCAAGTGACCATCAAATCTGGAGTGACAACTGGCACACAGACTACCTTGAAAACCTTAAAAACTGAGCCAAGACACACTTCCTGGCATCTTCTCTTTCAGGGATCTTGCACTAATTCTGTAGTATGTGCCACTGTTAAGGCTACCCTTCTTCCTTTCACCCTCCTTGCTATGCACTGTCTTTGCATTTGTCAAACTTTCATGTTGTATAAAACAATGTGAAGCATCTCATAGGGTACCTTTCAGTGACTGCAGTGTACCTTTAAATGACTGCAATGAAATCAAACAATTGTATATGTGCTCTAAATCAGCACTTTTAAGCACTTCACTTGGTTATAAGGTGTGTTTTTCCCTTTCTCTTGCATAGACTGTAAGCATGTGTATATACATCAGTTATGCTCCTGTGCAATGACAAACAGCCACTCAGAATACATATATATATATATATATATATATATATAAATTTTCCAGTAAAATTATAAGATAATAGGTGATGTCTCAAAGGTTTTTTGATTTTATATGGAGGATTATATGCCATAACCAGCTTTACTAATCTGTCAGTGTTGTATTGTAAATGCCCACATATATATGCATTTAGTGAGTGGGATTGTGTGTGCCAACCAGCCAAGGCCAGGCTGCTGGGCAGTCAGGCGGCGGAGGCTCTCGCAGGGGGAGTCGCACAGGCTTCTCTTGTGCTGAAATTCAACTTAGAGGGAATATCCTCCATTATCACTTGAGGGAGGACAAGCAGTCCAAATACTAAAGGAGAAAACCTTGAGCTTTCAATCGCTTTTCCCGCCTCCTCATCTCGCCTGTACAACAATGTATTCGAGAGACCACGGCTGCTCGAGGTTGTTCATCTTATTCATGCTGTGGCTGTTGTGGCTGGATGTGTGTTGACTAGAGGCCATGACAGAAAGTAAAAAACTGTTGCTTTTGTGTAGGAAACATTTAGCAAAACTGACCCTGGTGCAGACAGCTGAAACGACTGAATGAGGGACCAATCACTGTTTTCTCTATATCCATTAAGGTTATTGAAAGGGACAAGGCGCTGGATTTAACAGTTCTGAAGTATCTGTAACCCACAAAGAACTGTTAAAGCAAAGGACCTGATCATGTATTTAATCAAATCAGAGGATATTGATGCATTCCCTTCTTTCGAAATGTGTTTCTCATTTAATAAACACTTTTCAAGATGCACCAACTGCACTACAAAATGAATTCATTCAGATACATGTGGCAAAGCTGTGTAAACCTCCAAAGTTTTTATTTCAAAATTCAATATATGAAAAAATATGGCTCTACATCCACATCAAACTACATATAATGAGAGACAACAATGCTAACTAAATACTACTACTAACTTAAAAAGCTCTTAACACATCCAAAAGTCTGTCAAAAAATGGCATTGGTTTTAAAAAAAAAAGAAAAAAACTAAGCCAGCTGTCTTTGCAATGAAAGAGGGGGCACATCCTGTACAAGTCCCAAGTCCATCACAGAGCTTGTGCAGTAAGTGGTTAAAGTTGATGGATGGATGGATGGATGGATGGATAAAGTTCTATTTTACTTTAAAGTCTATCAAAACTCTACAATATTTGCATCAGCTGGGAAGTACTTTCATCTGAGTGTGTAGGCATCTTTACAGCTGAAGCTCAGAGAGAACACCTTGACCTCACAGACACTGAGAGACTTGACAAAATGCACAGTGTATTACCACTGTAAGATGTATTACCACTCACTTCACTTTGCTTAACATAGTTCTTCAGTGGGAGTGAGGCAAAAAGGATTTACAAAAGAATACAAAACAGCTGCAAGACAGAAGAGAGGAGAAAATTATAATGCATGGTAGCAGGAGTTTTCACTATATACAAGGATTTAATGACCAAAATCCTCTTTTTATTGACCATAACAGTCACATCAGCCTGAGAACAAATTCTTCAGATATTCCTTTTACCTTGTGAGCAAATATGTCCAAGGACAATTACAGAAAGCAGTCAGAAAAAAGGAATGACTTTGGTCACGTTTCGCTTCTACAAACATATCTCCGGGTAGCAGCCTGCACTGAAATGTCCACATCAGACAAGCCACAAAGGAGGATGGCACATTCCAGTATCAACATAGCCTGGGGGCACAGCGGCCTGATGGGTAACTGTACGATAAGAGAGGCTGCTATATCAAGATGTTATACTTGGCAAACAAGCCATCTTGTCCTTTGGCTCCTAATTACAATCCAGGTGGGACGAAAATCTGGTAAAGTGATAATATTTGGAGAAATGACAGCAACCACTGTACTTGTAATATCAGGATATCTGATGGAGATTCAAGGTGAGCTGTTGTCTGCTGCCTTACTATTTCTGTTTTACTATACATCAATAATAGCAATATTAAGAATACTGTCGGTACACTTTCTGAGTGAGGATGGCTCATTTGGAAAAAGGCCAGATGACTTTGAGCAGAAACAGGCAAAAGAGGGATGGAGGTGTTGGGAGGGAGGGAAGTGTTGGGAAAGGAGACAGAATGCTGGCAGTACCCCTCAGGAACCTGAGCAGTAGGGTTTAGATTGTAAATAAAGGGCGGCCTCCGGCATACATAACAAAAGAAACAAAATAACAAGCAAAAAAACACACACACGCAATAAGAACAAAAAAGCCTGGGCTTTTTGCCACACTAGCAGACTTAAAAAAAACAAAACAGCGATGTGACCGGTGGGTAAACTGGCATTAGGCTGCTAGCGCCCACTCAGAAGCCACATATGTGGGACAGATTCAGAGGATAAGAGGGAGATATCTCTCCTCCCCGGGGGCTCCAGTGTATCACGGCCTGGCTTTTACCTGCAGGGCCAAGCAATTTCTAATGTACTGAGTGTCAACAACAAGATGAAGAAGTTCACTATCATTAATGCCTTTTCTATGTTGAAGGAAAACAGAGATGCAGGTAGAAGCTGTCTGCAGTATACTGATGGATTTGAAGCAAAAGGGGGTTAGTTTCACTCTGAAATTCTGCATTATCGCTCTCCCTCTCTATCTATTGATCTATCTATACAGTAAATGTATGTATAGTAAGTCAACACTGCACACACACAAGCCTTCACTGCAAATAAACTTTTCTAACTTTTGCTTATACCTGAGATTTGACCTTTTGAAATGTGATTGACATTTTTCAGATTACATTTTGCCACAAGCCTGAGAGAAGTCAAGTAGGTGAGCCAGCCAAAACACAATCACTACAGCATCTTTCTAATTTCCAGTATAATCATGATTGGGATGATACATTTTCTCTAAATATCTCTCCGAATATTTGGGGGAGATATCTGGGGACTCAGATGGCTGGTCGTCCACCAACCAGAAGGTCAGTTGATCGATCCCTGACTCCTCCAGTCTGCATGCTTTGGGCAAGACACTGAACCCTGAGTTGTCACCATGCATCCATTGGAGTGAGTGCGTGTGTATGTGTGAATGTTAGAAAGTGCTTAGGAATAGATAAAAATGCTGTATGAATCTGTGTGTGATTGGGTGAATGAGACTTGTAATAGAAAGTGCTTTGAGTGCTCAACTGAGTAGAAATATATAAGTAACAGTCCAATTTACCACCTCATCTTTCAGATGGCAACCTTTATTCCTACATATATAGACTGTTTAGTCTTTTAGGATATCAAAACTTAAGTTTGAATAAACCTAGGATTTAAATGAAGCTTCAAGATGTGAGTACAGCATATTTTACTTTGCAGTGTTTCTATTATTAAATGCCCCCCCCCCGACACACACACACACACGCACGCACACACACAGTCTTTAAAGTCAGACTCAGGAAAGCTTAAGAATTTGTACCTTGATTTTGAATGTGACATTCACTACTGTCTAAATCATATCACTGACAGAGGTTTTGTGTGAATGTGTTGGAAGGAATTATCCCAGACTGTGTCTGTCCTCTGCTGCTTTTTCAGCTACTGTTTGATTCCTGAGAAGCTTCTGGTTTCAATCTGCCCTTCGGCGAGCAAGTCCTCTTATGTGATCTGACACTGAGCTGTGTGCATGAGATCTGCTTTGTCTTACACGCACTCACACACATACGAGCGTGTCAAAGCCATAAAGCAACAAAAATGCACACAGATACACACACACATAAAGACTTTGAACACAGACACATACTGGTATACAGTCTAAAAGAAAAGCAGAAACAGCAAAGAACATTCACACAGATATGAACACACAAAAACATATTGGTGTACACAAAAGAAACACACCAAGGATCCTGTTTTCAAATGTACAGATCTGACATATAAAATGCCCAGAACGATATGTAATGCTGATCACACACAAGCTTGAGCAAATCTGGTAACACTGTAAACAACAAGTTGTCTGAAAGTCTAAATTGCTTGTTCTTCTTGCCCTACCAGACCTTTTTTTTAGCAATTTCATCATGTTCCCAGACCTTAGCAATGGCTATGCAAAGTAGGCTGTTTCTGAAAGTGATGAAACAAAGTTACAAAAATTAGATGTCAGTAAAGTCTCATTTATACATCCATTATATGTAATTTACAGAACTGCACAGACCAAGGTTGTGATCTAAGTTGTGTTTGTACTTAAATATTAATTTTAATAATATATGAGTATTTTCATATTATTTATGCTGTTACAAGCATTTATTGTCAAGCCTTTCATATGTAATGGCTGTATTGTTTTTATATTGCTTGATTTTACTGGAATAAAAAAAACCTTTTACACAGGTAAGCAGATCAGTGTAACTGTCAGTCATCTCGTTTCTGCATCCCAAGCATCTCATTTTTATTCATATGGCTCTGTATACTGTGTGATTTCTCTGAAGTGGTTTGTATGTGTGCGTGTGTGTGTCTGTGTGTTTGTGTAGTAGATAGCAGGAGAGATCAGGTTTGAAAGTCGGACACAGATCTGGCGGCCAAGGTGACCTCATTACCGACATTTGTTCCGCTTGTCGCTGCAAATCACACACTGTGTCCGTCAAGATACGCCAAACATCACGCGACCATCAGTAACGTGCCCATCTTCATGGCAGGGGATCACAGAGCTGATGCCTCCTGATCCGTGACCCCAGAGAAAATCGGCAATATCACATTCACATTCGGAAGGAGTCTGAGAAAATCTGAGGGTCTCTCTGACTGGACAAGTACGATGAAGCAAACGTAAAAGTGACCCAGCGGCTGACTTCATTTAACGGGTTTGATTTCAGGGCATGAAAGGGAAGTTGATGTAGCATGTAGGCAGTTCCACCCTGACCTCCTGACTTCTAAAACGTCTGCTGGACAGAATATCGATATGACCTGTGCAAAAACTTGCAGACAGTTTATGATTGTATCAGGATGCTGTTGAATTGTCATCAGAGGTGTCAGCATTACACAGTCTGCAACCAGGATGATAACTCAACTTGATAACTCTAACTGTAAATTTATCCTTTTCCCTTAGGTCACATAGTTCAAGTCTACTCGACTTTCTTTTTTGAGTGCAGTTAATGAAAAGTGCTTTACGGTGAACACAGAGTAGAAGACAAAGAAATGAAAAACAGAAATTTCAGATAAAGCTGACACATTTTTCTGCACCTAGAATATCTGGGACACTTCTGGGATGTTTAAACCTCAGTTAAGCCTCATAGTATTACAAATTTTGAAAAAAACAAAAAAACAAAAGCTGCAACAAGTCTTCAAAAATATCAGGTTGTCAAAGAAGATTGTGTTTCTATAATTACCCCAATAACAGTTTCCAGAATAACAAAGGGCTCTCTAAAGGTCCATGTAAGCTTAGGGAACTTTTAAAATTTAGAAAAAGATCACCTAAATGGTTAAAACCAATGATGAGTAAGCAGGAGGTCTTTTTCACAAGAATTATCATCAGGTATCATCAGGGTCCTTTTCCAACATATCTCATTTTAAAACCTGGCTCTCATTAAAATTCTTCTCACACGACATCATCAGGAACAATATATCCGATCATCCAAAAACACGCAGTATGGTAACCCCATCTATACCAATAAAATGCTATCTTCACCCTCAAGAAGACCACAGTATCCTGCAACAGATGGCATAACTCCCAAAATTGACACTAAAAGCTAAATCATTTGATTTGATTTGATTTGATTTGACTTGATTTGCAGCACGGTGGCGTGGTGGTTAGCACTGTTGCTTCACAGCAAGAAGGTCCTGGGTTTGAATCCACCATCTGGCCGGGGCCTTTCTGTGTGGAGTTTGCATGTTCTCCCTGTGTCTGCGTGGGTTCTCTCCGGGTACTCCAGCTTCCTCCCACAGTCCAAAGACATGCAGTTAGTTGGGTTTGGTTAAATGGTGATTCTAAATTGGCCATAGGTGTGAATGTGAGTGCGGATGGTTATCTGTCTCTCTGTGTTGGCCCTGAAGCAGACTGGCGACCTGTCCAGGGTGTGCACCATCTAAGCGGAAGCGAATGGAGGTTTCACCCAAGCCAAACACTTTTGGCTCCACCTGTGGGTGGGCCCACAAGAAAGCATTTCCAAGTACTTCCTTATGACTAGGTTAAAAGCCCAGCCACCAAGCACTTGCTGATGAGCCTATCCCCCAGGTACCTCTTGAATCACATTTAGTCTGGCTTCTCACCTGGGACCAATTTGCTTTGGGAGACTTACTAGCAGCATTTTACTACTGACAAGATAAATCCTAGGATCACTTGGGCCAAAGTATCTTGGAGTGGAGTGAGGGAAAGAGCGGAGCTGGAGGCAGACAGATAGATTGGTACAGCGTCTGTTGTGATGCGGATGCTATACTGCGCCATCTGTTTGATCTAGGTTCTTACCCTCACCTGTGGGTATGAGCTGTGTATAATGACCAAAAGAATAAGGTCATATATACTAGCACCACAAATTAGCTTCCTTTAAAGAATATCTGTGTTCCCACTTAGATGTAGGGTGAAGAGTTCAGTCATTCAGAAAGGGCTCAGGCTTGTGTTCAAAGGACCAGTTGAGGTGGTATGAGCATCGGACTAGGATACCTCTGGGATACCTCCTAGGTAAGATGTCTCAGGCATCTCCAACCTGGAGGAGACCCCAGGACAGGACATGCTGGAGAGACTATATTTTTCAGCTGGCTTAGGAACACCCCCAGAACAGGAGCATGGAGCTTAGATTACTGACCCCATGACCCAGAATAGTGGTAGGAAATGGATGGACGAATTCATTGCAGAGCTCATCTTGGTCATATAGTCTGTAAAGTCTATAGTCTGAAAGGAAACTCAGATTATGGCAGAAGAACAAAATCTGTATTTTAGGTTATGCTCTGATAATTTTTTTGACAAGGGTGACAGGGTAGATGATTTATTTTGACAAGTTATATAGTTATGTTGGTAATATAGTTATATATAGTTTGTGAAAAAAATGCACACCATTAAACTACAGTAGAGGCAATCCCCACCTCTATTTGTGCATGTGTGTGTATGTTTGTATGCGTGTATGTGTGTGTGTGTGTGTCTGGTGGAGGCGGCTCGTGATGGCAGCAGCCAGTTAACTGGTGAACATATCTGTCTTGGCAGAGCCATTATGCAGGACTTGGTCCCATGCCAGCCGGCAGTGGAGCGAGAGAGCGAGTGTTTGCGTGTGTGTGACTGAGCGTGACTGTGTATGTGTGTGTGCGTGCACATTCCTACTCATGTTCACTGGGCTGGTTAAAAGACAGAAAGCCACAGTTGGAGTGGTAAAAAAGTGTGTGCCTGTGTGTTTGCATGCATTTCTCTGTATCTTATCAGGAAGTGTGTATGAGTCTATGTGTGTTGGATAGCTCTCTCTATCAACAGCTGGTAGTCAGGGAAGCGGTGGCCTGGCCACGCGTCTGGAGGAATGTGCTTTGGTGGCGGATCCAAGTATCTGTCTTTCACACACACACACACACACACACACACACACACACACACCCTTGCTGCCTACTTGCTCCAGCTGATGCTGATGCTGTATAGAGGGTGAGAATCATATTTTATTGGTTTCTGGAGAGGTTTTTATCTTCCCTTTCTTCTCTCTGCTGTAGGACTGAAGTCAGATTACTGAGAGATTACATGTAAAGTACAGGGTTTAAACTGCCAAGACTGGCAGTTTAAACCCTACCAATACTCAAACACGCATAGAAACCACAGTGTTTGCTGAATGATGCGCTTCCCTCTGTCTCGCTGCTCTTTGATTCCCTATTTCTTTTACACCTGCTGACCATCACTGTTAAATACAACCCTATTCTGACAATGAGATGTTAAGAAAACATAATCTTTTGTTTAGTCAGAAATCCCTTAACAGCCTTTCTAACCTTTTACCAAGGTCTGTGAAGCAAAAAATTGTTCAGTTTACAAAATCAAGCTTCTTTTATCAGCTTTACAATTTAATCAGTTCCTCTTCTTCAGTGGAGGCCACACGAAGGCCACTCCAGACTGAAGTTTGATAATGTTAAAAAAAAACACTTGGAAAAGACTGGGTATGCCATTAACATTTAAAATAAGCTGGAAAACAAATTGAGTTGTGTCTAGTGTTTCTATGACAGTTAATGCTTTTAAAAAAGAGTGATTTAATTGGCAAAGAGACTGACTCACCCACCTACATATCCACCAATTTAATCCTTCAGTTTGTCATGTTTTAATGGATTATAGGGTTGATAAAAATCCTGATAATTGCTTGTCATCAAACAAGTAATACCACTTTATATAATAACTTTCCTTCAGCAAAACTAAAAATCTATAGCCATGCTTGAAGGTCTGTGACACTGTAATTATCATTACACCTCAAATTACACCACTAATTGTTGGATAGACATAAAATCTTAAGTTTGTCTACATCAGAGACTTAGCTCTACATTTACAGTTTTGGCTTGGCTTTAACTAGCAGTTAAACTATGCTACAATGCTACTAATAGCATGATAGTGTTAATGTTAGTATTGGAGTTTGCTCAATGCTAATGCTAATGTTACTAATGTTCTGTATGTTTCTAAACACTAGAAAAAGGGTGACAGCGGTAAGTCAAAAATATGTATAAATACAGTAAGAATAGATTGCACCATGCAGTCTAATGCAAAGTATTTAACCATTTCCCTAATTTCTAGTTGGCTTAATTTTAGTGTGAGTTATGGCTTCCTGAAACCATCTCATTTCATTTCTAATAATCAAAAACAAACTCTAACAGCACAAGTGATGATAGTTTGTTCTCTAGTGCATTTTTTCAGTGACGAGCATCTGAAAAAACACTGACTCTAAATTATGTTATGAACATCACTGTCCTTACAACACATTCCCAGTCAGCTGCACCGCTTTAGTTATGAGATGAAAGGATAGCAATCGTCCTTCATCAGACTGAATAACTGAACTACAATAGACAGAATGAACATTTTCATGCAGGCCATTGTACAAGAAGGACAAGCAATGTTTTATCTATTAGTTCATAGCCAAATCAGGCAACTCAAATAAGACTAAAAGTATAGATATATACAAATACTAAATACAAATACTGACATTAGTTGTGATTTGATTGGCATTACTCTAGAGTGTTTTGGGGCTTACAAGGGGCTTCTGTTGTAGCCTGTGGATCTCTGAATAGGTGCCATTCATGTCAAGACTTCCTGTTCTGTGCACTGGTCATTGTTTACAGTCTGACTATGAACACAGAGAAAGTTTTTTAAAAGCTTTAGACGTCAGAGCATATCAGACTGTTTTAAAATTTTCCAATGCATTCCTCTTTTGCTCCTCTTGGTGGACCATTTGCCTGCATGCAAGCAAAACCCAATCAAACTCAATTAGCTAGCAGAACTCAGACTCCAAGCAGACTACAAACGTAAACCAGCAAATCTCTGGTACCAAAAATCTTGTTTCTTGCTTGCAGATAATGCATATTCATAATCTGCAGATATCGTTTTATAGAGATAAACTCTTTACTAACTGTCCATGAAGGAAACCAAAAAAACAGCCATATTGGTAGTTGGTAAATCCTGCATGCTTCAAATACCTGAGTATATTTAAGTTTATTTAATTCAATTCAATTCAATTCAATTCAATTTTAGTTATATAGTGCCAAATTAACGTAATGACTATAATAATACAGAGAAAACCCCAACAATCAGACGACCCCCTATTAGCAAGCACTTGGTGACAGTAAGAAGGAAAAACTCCCTTTTAACAGGAAGAAACCTCCGGCACACCCAGTGTCAGGGAGGGGCAGCCATCTGCCACAAGCGGCTGGGGGTGAGGGGAGGAAGACAGGACAAAAGACACACTGTGGAAGAGAGCCAGAGTTTACTAATAACAATCTCTGGCTCTATAATAAGAGTATTTGACTCAGTTTTGCAACCTGTCTCAAGTGGCTAATTGAGGAAATGCAGTTGGAATTCCAGAGTTGGCTTTATTTTTCATTCCAGACTGTCTAGCAACAAAATCCCCAGTTCCATACACCTAGCATATTTAATAACTGTAATCTTGTACTTTCATAAATAACCTGTACACTTCTGAGCTTCTTTACATGCAAAAAAATCTTACAGAACTCTCTTAGTCCATACATGTAATAAAAGGTACTACATTACAGGTCACACAAAATAAAAAATACAAACCATCAAGGGTAGAGTCATGTGATCCTGGCCCAACAGTATCTAGAGATTGAACCCCTTTATCATGTCAGAGTACTCTATACAAAATGAACTGAATCTCAAGCAAGTCATGATTCTATTCAATATTCATGCTTAGAAACAAGGCAGCAGCCTATTAAGGCGAGCTTCAAACGAAGCCGCTTATCTTTTTAATTAGGCCGCAGGTTGAGAGCGAACGATATTGCACTCTGAGCTGATGTATATGTAATGTGGAAAAGTATTGATTGTGGGGAGAAGTCGACGAGGGGGCCCATTCAAGGTTCTAGCTCCGTGAACTGTTCAATACCGGTGCTAATAAATAATATCAAAGGCAAAACCTGGCTAAAGGTGGACGAGATGAAATCTCTTTATAATGCAAAGCCCAGGGGAAGAAGAGAGAAGAGAGGATAGGAGGGGTGGCAGATATTTCTTTTCGCAGGCAGCCAGGGCGACAGGATATTGCACAGAGTATGCAGCTGAAAAAACAAATAACCCGTCTTTCATCAATAGCAGATTAAAACACAGACAGAAAAAAGGGATAGAAAAACATTCCTAATTATATTCTCTGGAGTTGGTGTTTTTTCCTGACTGTTTTGACACAGCTAATATGCTTTTCCTTGAACCCCCCCCACTATACACACATACACACACACACACATACACACACACACAGACACACAGACACACACACAAAAAACCCAGCATCATCACCCTCCACCTCACCAGGTTATCTAGGTCTAATAGGCAATATAAGAAGCTATTTGCACTTCAAGGTGCTAATGCAACACTTTCCTCAATCTTATTACCGTCAATGTGATTTTCTCACCTGTGTGTTGACAAGTAGAATTAGACAAAGTGTTTGGACAGCAATATTGCCAACATCAAACAACCCCCTTCAAACCTGAGTTTCTAGGCAAGTTAGCACCCTGACCTTTGCCGGTCTATTACATTGTTGACTTTACTGCAGGAAGCTGCTTGTCACAAGTGTAATTTAAGAGATGCAAATCAGTCTGTTGTGCTCAGTGAAGCACTGCTTTTTTCTAACAGCAGCTTTTTTTTACACCTTAGATATTAATCAGTTTTAACATGCAAAACGATGCAACATATTCACAGTTGCTTCACAGTACATGTACTCATATTTGGCAGGAAGTATAAGCATTCAGTATGTGTAGTACAATTACATCAATGTCAAACTATAGCTTAACTTAAATAACTTAAACTAATAACTAATTTAGATTGACTTTTAAAAAGCACAGATTTGGGCATTGCAAGTTAAAAAAATTGTCTTTTAGCTTTAATTTCCAGTTTGCTCTAAATAATATTGCTTATGGAAAAATAATGCCAAGTTTGAAGAGGAAGAGCAAGAATAACTGGGGAATTATTGATTTGTTACTGTGACACAAAATCCATGTGGCCACATTTCAATGACTGTTTCAACAATACTAAAAGGAAGTGTTGGATATAGTTTTTCTCGCCTTCTCTGTTTGTAGGGAAACTTTTTATAACCACATTTAAAACCTACAATGGTAACAAAAAGAGACTTTTTCTGTCCATAAAACTGTTAATTTACAAATAAACAGTTTGAATGATGATCAAAGGTATTGCCTTTAAACAGCACCAATATTTTTGCTTTATTTTGTATTGATTTTGTGGACTTGCTATTTCGTTGATAGACATATCATTCCAAAACAAATATTATTTTATTTCAGATTCATTTATGATTTTTGGCCAAAAGAGACAAGACTCTGACACCCTGTGTCTGAGCTTGTTCCCTGCTTTTGATTTTCTTCTCTTTTTCTCCAGTTGATACATAATTAATTTCTTCCCATCACTCTGACAAGCAAACGTAACCCTTCACAGTTTGCCTGATAGATCTGTACTTGCTCTTTCCAGTGGGAAGCACTATGCATATTAACATGACATGAGCACAGTGATATTATGGTTCACACTTCAACTCTGGCAAAGCAGTTAAGGCTATAACACAAACAATGAGAGAGAACTGTGGTTGATTTTATGTGTAATTAATAATTATATTGTATGAAGTAGAGGATAGGGGGTCACTTTACATTTCAGACAACTAGCTGGTGTATCTCACTTTTCTCCTAAGTAGCTAAAAGTTAAGACACCTAAAAGAAGGTTAGCCAGAGTTGCCAGCTCTGTGGCTTTCCTATTTGCTTTTACTAGCAGACAGAATTGACCACAAAGCTCTGAATTCCTTTCATGTCCAGTGTAGGTGGGATTTAATAAGTTACAAATACTTTTTTTCTTAGAATCTTCTATGTCTGTGTAGGTTCTCAGTCATCCAGGACATGGTAGTCTAAGGGTTCGAAAGAAGGCAACTGGACTTCTTTAAGTTCTTCTTTAAGAAGAACTTCTTTAAGAATCTTCTATGTATTTGTAAAAATATTTGAGCAACTTTTCACTAAATCTTGAGCACAGGATTTCTTTTATTACCTTGAAGTTTCAAGTTTATCACTCTACAGACCAAATCCAATATGTGACAGATGTGGTCACATGTCAACACACCCAACTGTTATACTGTATATTCCTCAACAATGAAATACGGTACTGCAAATGACTGAAGTTATTTTTCATTATGTTTTATTTCTATTGAATTTGTTTCACATACTAGCTTGAGAAATCAGGCTTCAAGGTTGTAGGTACATTATGAGGAAGATAGGCAATGTTTATAGATTTTCTCAACAACAGCCAAAGCCTTCATAATGTTAAGGTACAAAAAGAAAATAATTATAATTTCAAAGAGAAAAGATGCTATGCACCACATTCAGCTACCATATTTTAAGTCTTAAAGGAATATTTCCATCTAACCAGAGTTTATCTTATAATAACTTAGACAGACTAAAGAGATACAGTTGTGCTCATAACTTTACATACTCTGGCAGAATTTGTGAATTTTTGGCCATTTTTCAGAGAATATGAATAATAATACAAAAACTTTTCTTTCACTCATGGTTAGTGGTTGGGTGAAGCCATTTATTATCAAACAATTGTGTTTGTCCTTTTTAAATCATAATGACAACAGAAACTATCCAAATGACCCTGATCAAAAGTTTACATACCCTACTTCTTAATACCGTGTTTTGCCTCCTTTAACATCAGTGACAGCTTGAAGTCTTTTGTGGTAGTTGTGGATGAGGTACTTTATTTTCTCAGATGGTAAAGCTGCCCATTCTTCTTGGCAAAATGC